>CM033469.1:17306491-17373991 GCA_019447015.1 Hymenochirus boettgeri
CTTTAAATAGTGACACTATTGAGAAATACATTGCACAGAGCTGTGCTTAGATCAGGTTCACTTCATTATCCCCCCCTTCCTACCCTCCAACATTCCCCTTTAAATAGTGACACTATTGAGAAATACATTACACAGTGCTGTGCTAAGATCAGGTTCACTTCATTATCCTCCCCTTCCTACCCTCCAACATTCCCCTTTAAATAGTGACACTATTGAGAAATACATTGCACAGAGCTGTGCTAAGCTCAGGTTTACTTCATTATCCTCCCCTGCAGCTCTGTACCGTGTTGTTTCTATAAGTGTTACTATTAAAGGATAATATTAAAGGGTCTGTCTTTTTCTGTGTGTCTATACCCTATGTATGTATGTATGTAAATTTCTGGCAATTACATTCTCACTTTAAATCATTTCTAAATATTTGGCTGCTGGCAGTGTAACTAGACTATATTGAGGACATTTTTACAACCAGAACATAATAGTCTTAGCTGGACCTTTGCACTGCACTGATGTCCTATTAAGAACAAAGGCTGCTCTCTTGTGGAAAGGCCTCATCAATTCACCAATCCACACATTAACCCTTCACCTACAGCCCCAAGTCAATGCCTTCCTGCTGCATGCCCAGCAACATACACTGCTTACATGTACCTTGAATCGTACACATGCTAGCCAGTAGGCAGACAACATATTTCAGCTGAAGGAATTTGAGCCATACGGAGATTGTTTTGCCACTTCTCGCACATAGGGGGCGCTGTACCACCTGTAATGCACAAAGGACAGTTGATATTGATGTACTGATTGCTAGTCTGTCAACACTGAAGTGTCTTTATTTTGGTCCGACCAATCATTCGCCATAGGGCCAGCACAAATATACCTAATAATCCTTTATAAATTAGCAGTTGTGCAATAAGTTTCTTTAGATCTCTGATCTGACTAAAATGTTGACCAAAATAATAATTACCCTTGTGTACCAGCACAACGCCTCCTCTGCTGCATAGGGGACAACCATAGGGGTAGCAGTGTTCCTTATTACGTTTATTTAGGTTTGAATAGTGGGATCTATGACCATGACAGTGTTTACATTGAGAGCTGTCTGTACACCAGCAGGGGAATTGATAGCACTAACTTACATGTCATGTTTCCTTCTTGTGGACCATAAACCTGTCAGGTCTCCTTGTACCCACCTCCCCCACTGCAGGGAAATTAGTAAATGGTTAATAACCCTGCTTTGTAATTTCCCCTTTAAATTGCCCATGACCTAATTTATACACATTTCTTGTCCTTTAAACTGAGTAATTGGTGTTAACAATAAAGAATGATGTAGTAACAGTTATTATCCTCCCCTTATCATAAATCTGTCACTTTCTGCAGAGGGAACTGGAAATAGGAGATTGACTGGGTATCTCCATTGTGGTCTGTCAGGGAAGGCTGAGTGTTGTAGCAGAAATGGACTCCCCTTGCATTTCCCAGAATCCCTGGGGAGTGTTAGCTCAGTGTAATAATTTATTATTAGCTTATAATAGTCTCTGTAAGGCATATTCTTTCTAGAGAATCATCCATCTGATATTGGACTAGCCACAACAAAAGTGGATTGTGGCTCTGGCTACAGTTCCAAATCTATAAAAATCAGTGGACAAATCTGAATCGCAAGCAATCAGTTACGTCACAGTAAGAATAGGCACTGTTTATAAAAATATAATGTACATGTTATATATTATTTACACAAGTGCTTGTTATTAATGCTGTGTAGAGAATATACAGTCTATTCCAATAATGTCAATTAAATATACACAGAGGAGTGCCCTGTTTATAAAAACTGTGGCACAGGGAAACGTTGTTTTTTCAATGAATTTGTCCACGATCAGTCAATATTAAAGATTTCTTAGATAATTCCATAAAAAAGTCATAATGTTAGCTGTATCGATGTTGAAACCGGTTAACATATAGAAATGAATGGGCATTTGATTATAGGTGTTTGTATATAGATGTAAACCCAGTTTGATTTCCTGGATTATCTTCTGGCATTCCAACAGTCAATTAGTAGACACCATGTGTTATGGAATTCTAACACCAGCGCAGTCATTTATGCTATTTAATACTAGTGGGTTTCTCTATAACCCTCTACGTGGTTGCTTAAACATTTACTGCCTTCTGACTATAGATTCAAATCAATAACCTGATTCTATTTATAGTCAGTGATATCCTAAATCAAATTTTACATGAAAATGTAATTTAGCCCAAATGAAATATAATTTAACATGAAATAATGTCAACATAAGGACACATTAATAAAACTTTGCATGACTGAGAATAGATATAAAATCTCCAATTAATGTGTGCTGGGGTGTGCAGATGCAATTACTAGGTGCTTTGCTGACCTCTGTTGGTAGTAAGGCTAATTGCAGGGAGGAGATAAATGGCATGTTAAAGGGCATGTCCACCCCCAAAACTATAATCCCCCCAACTACTGGCCCCACCATGTAGTGTAGTTTAATCCTTACCTCACATCCCAGCTCCATAGGGTTCTCCTGTAAACCCCCCCCCCAAAGTCCCAAAACTAACCACCAGGAGATAGCAGGCTCTGCCTGCTATCTTGCCTCCGGTAGATATTTGCCATGCGCACTGCAGCCCTTCTCCCCCCTCCCTCCCTCCCCCTCCCTCCCCCTCCCGTTCTACTATCCCTCCCCCTAGCGTTAAACCCCCTTAATATGCTGCTCCCCCATGTCCCCCAGCCCCAACCGCATGTTTCTTTTTTTCAAAAACTCCCAAACTCTTACTTACTCTCCCTTTCCTCCCGCTGCACTGATGACCGGCAGCCGCGTCCGTGATTGGCTGCCGCTCAGCCAATCACAGACCGACTGCCGGTCCTGCCCCTCTGCTTGCATTCTCGCAAGCAAGGGCCGGCAGTGCGCGGAGGATCGAGGGGAGGTAAGTAAGAGTTTGGGGAGCTTTTTTAAAAAAAGAAACATGCGGTTGGGGCTGGGGGACATGGGGGAGCAGAATATTAAAAAACGATTTTAGGGGTGGACATGCCCTTTAAATAGCATAGGGTGTGTTCAAGTTAAAGAAGACAATGGCATTTCTCTGGATTTATAGAAAGACTTTTTGCAACTTTTATCTTCTGATGTGTTCCCTGACATAAATCTCGTCTGGGGCGTGATTTAAAGTGATTTGAACATGATCTCCAAGCAGGTCAGTAAAGCTGGCCATACACATGCGATTCCACATTATGTGTGCTGACAGATCACATTGATTGGTATCTGTTGGCACACATGCTGTGGGAACAGCACACACGGACCCGACCAATGCCCATACGCGGTATTGGGAAAGGTCAGCCATGTGGCCATTCACTGCACAATCAAATTGGCTTCCTCTACTTAAAGTAAAGGGAGCCGATACCGACCGATGGAAATTTTCTGTCATTCCCCATTGGTCGGGAACAGCCCCTACACACTGATGATAATAGGTAAATCCTGTTGTTCCCAGACAGGATTTACCCATTATCGTTTGTATGTATGACCACCTTAAGAGTAGAGAGTACTCCTGGATCGGGAAATTACAAAAATCTGGAGTTGGGTATATCTGCTGTGAAGGTTTCATATGCATGTGGCAGTTAATAAAACCATAAAAGAGACAGGAGGGGGTGTCATTTTTTTGGGATATTGTGGCAGGTTTAAAGGGATGGGCAGTAGCAGTTTTCTGAGACTCTGAATCTTAAATTTGTTGCGTCATATTGAAATCAATCTGCAAGAGCTTGTTGCAGATACATACCCTCTAACATTCCCCTTTAAACAGGTTCACTATTGAGAAATACATTGCACAGAGCTGTGCTGGGGTCAGAGTCCCTTCATTATCCTCCACTTCCTACCCCCCAACATTCCCCTTTAAATAGTGACACTATTGAGAAATACATTGCACAGAGCTGTGCTAAGATCAGGTTCACTTCATTATCCTCCCCTTCCTTCCCTCCAACATTCCCCTTTAAATAGTGACACTATTAAGAAATACATTGCACGGAGCTGTGCTAAGATCAGGTTCACTTCATTATCCTCCCCTTCCTACCCTCCAACATTCCCCTTTAAATAGTGACACTATTGAGAAATACATTGCACAGAGCTGTGCTAAGATCAGGTTCACTTCATTATCCTCCCCTTCCTACCCTCCAACATTCCCCTTTAAATAGTGACACTATTGAGAAATAAATTACACAGAGCTGTGCTAAGATCAGGTTCACTTCATTATCCTCCCCTTCCTACCCTCCAATATTCTCCTTTAAATAGTGACACTATTGAGAAATACATTGCACAGAGCTGTGCTGAGGTCAGAGTCACTTCATTATCCTCCACTTCCTACCCTCCAACATTCCCCTTTAAATAGTGACACTATTGAGAAATACATTGCACAGAGCTGTGCTGAGGTCAGAGTCACTTCATTATCCTGCCACAATAGCCAAAAAAATGACACCCTCTTCCATCTCTTTTGTGTTTTTGTACAGATATAAACTGCCAGATACATATGAAACCTTCAGATCAGTTAAATCCTGCAACTCATTTTTGTAATGTCCCACCTAGGAGTACGTGATGATCTACCCATGTGGCTAGGTTTCCTGACTTTTCATGTGGATCTCATGGATAGCTCATTATTTAAAAATGCAATAGAAATCACACAGCAATGAAAAAACATTAAAGGGTATCTCCACTGGAATTTATTTTTTTTTGCAATTTGGTATTATTGAAGAACAGGAGATAAAGGAGCTGTGTCTTACCTCCCGTTCTTTAATCAATGTTTAGATAACCAGGAACAAACTTCAGAAGATCTTACCTTTCACGTGATCCGCGGGGCCGCTCTGACAGTTCCCCACTGCTTTCTATTTCTGTTTACGCTATAACGCGCATGCCCGATAATGCTCGTTATAGCGTAACAGAAATAGAAAGCAGTGGGGAACTGTCAGAGCGGCCCCGCTGGATCACGTGAAAGGTAAGATCTTCTGAAGTTTGTTCCTGGCTGTCTAAACATTGATTGAAGAACAGGAGGTAAGGCATAGCTCCTTAACCTCCCGGGCTTCAATCAATGTAGAAAAGGAATAGTTCACTATTGCAGTGAACTATTCCTGTAATTAAACCTGCAGGAGCCCGGAGAGAACTTACCCGATCAACCGCTCCTCCCCTGCATAGTCTGACAGGTCCCACCGGTCTTCTATGTGCAAGTGCGAGGCGCATGTGCATACAATACAGAGTCTGTCTGGACCTTTCAGAGTACGTGGCGGAGGAGCGAGCGATCGGGTAAGTACCTTACCTTCTCTCCGGGCTCCTGCAGGTTTAATTGAAGAACGGGAGGTAAGACACAGCTCCTTAACCCCCCATTCTTCAATAAAAATAAACGTCAATTTTTTTTTTCCAGTGGCGATACCCTTTAAAAACTGAGATAAATGTATAGGGCAAAGGTTTCCAGGTCTACTTCCCCTTTAATAAAAAGGGGAAATTCATTTTCTAACAGCAGAATTTCTAACAATAGATATACCAGTGTGCAATAAGTGAAATCGCACATAAACGCATTACACAGTGGGACCAGTGGACCAATGGAAACGCCCAATTGGAGAGCTTCTTACTTTTCTTGGGGTTTAGTTCATGTTACCGCTAATACCAGGGAAACTGCCATAAAACTCTATTACTAAATCACATTCTATGTGCAATCAGGGAAATTCCAAAATCCAAAGTGCAAGAACAACTGATTGGGCCAAAAGAATGGGGGGTTCTGGACACCTGAACAACATCTTGCAGGCCATGCCCTCCCACCCCCAACCGCTATAATGGAAATCATAAGCAAACTCTACTTACGTCTCTTCAAGCTAGTGCAGTTCTGCTCCACTGCCTGCCGGAACTACAAGCAGGGGGCCGGACCAACAGCTGCGGCTGTGATTGGCTGAGAGGCAGCCAATCACAGCCGCGGCTGCCATTATTACAAAACGCGGTGGGAACGAGGTTCCGTAAGTAGATTTTGCAGTCGATTTTTTAAGTTCCAATACAGTGGTTGGGGGTGGGAGGGCATGGCCTGCTAGATACGTACCTAAAGCATTTAAAGGGTATGTCCATCGTATTTTACAAGTTTCTTTTTTACTGTTTTACTGAAGAACAGGGGGTAAATGCACTCTTACCTCCCGTTCTTCAGTAAATCTTACAGGATCTTACCTGGATCGTTCCAGCTCTGCAGAGAGACTCCGACACAGCTGAAAGCCGACGTATCCCCAGTCCTTTGCACTATGCGCACATGAGCACACAGTGCGAAGGAGCGAGAACGCATCGCAGACTGTCAGAGAAGCCAGTGCTGAAGCGGATCCGCGGGTAAGTTTCTGCTGCTCTCCTGCAAGATTTACTGAAGAACGGGAGGTAAGAGATAGTGCATTTACCTCCTGTTCTTCAGTAAAACCGTAAAAAAGAAACTTGTAAAATACGATGGACATACCCTTTAATGCTACATGAGCAGAAGTCAGGAAGGGATCGGGAGGGAGGGGGGGGGCTCCCCTGCGCAAGCAACTGAGAGGACACAACAGAGGCAGAGACCTTTTGGACAGGAAGACAGCTCCTACCCTACAGTTTCCTGGACTTTGAAGAAGCACTGCAAGAGAACCACAAGGAGCAGGGATGTAAGGTAAGGATTTTTTTTATATTGTACAGTGGGGCCAGTAGTTGGTGAATTTTTAGTTGGGGGGTTGGACATGCCCTTTAAGGCTTGTATAGTGCACGGTGCCTGAGCTGGCAATGTGTGTGTGACAAACGTCTGTTTCAGCTGGTAACATCTAAAACAGTCATTCCCACATGAAATTCTCCCACTCAGGCGTTGTGCACTGCATCAGACATTTTTAACGGCCTTTAAAGTGCTTTAAGGATAACTATCATTTGTATAAAGTTGATTTAAAATACAGTTAAAATGAAAAGTACTTGGGACAGGGATAAAGGACTGGTAATTCCGACCTCCAAATATTAATTCTGTGAGGAGCACCAGCCCAAAGAAAACTAATTCTGCCAGTCTTCCTCCTGGCTTCAGCACTATCTTTGATAAAGAATTAGATCAGGACTAACCTGGCAAATTAAAATTGTTGGTGCTGTAGCTCCTCAAGGAAATGATATTATGAGGTAGGAATAATCAGTCCGGCCTCCATGCCCCAGGTACTTTCATTTTTCAAAAGTTAAATTTTAGAGTATAGTTATCCTTTAAGAGGAGAAAATTACTAAAATCCTGTAATTGTCAATTAGACTAACCTCTGAATCAACTTTGAACATAAAACTATCAGAAACAATTGGACAAAGTTAGTTGTCAAGGTTTAATTTCACCCGACGATCGTTGAGCATATGGGCACTCAGTTGTCCAAAATGACCATTTGGTCGGGCCTCGTCGATGATCCACCCTGCCGAATCGGTCAACGAGGCTCAACCAAATGGCCATTTTGACTGAACACCCATACACTAAACAATCGTCAGCCGAAACAGCCATTGGTTACACATGGTGTTTAGCAGTTGCACAAACCTTAAGACAGAAGAGACAACTAGAAAGGGAAAGTTTAAGTATAAACTTTGAATTTGGCTTGAAAGACTGCATTTTGGAAGGGAATTTGTGTGTTTGTGCTGCAGATTTTAAAACTCAATAATGTCAATGATGAGGACATTGTTGTTTTTTACTTACCCTTTAAATATGTCACATGCATTAAAGGTAGGTCAGTTGGTGTGTGTGTATTCATATCAGGTTGGGGGATAAAATACTAACTTTTTTGATGATTGGTCAAAATTAGTTTTTTTAAGTTTAGTTACCCTTTATGTATGGCTGCCATAGTAATGGATAAGTAGATCAGTAGGTGTGTGTACCCATGTCGGGTTGAGAGTTAAAAAAAACAAACTTTTTGATGATTGGTCAAAATTAGTTTTTTTGACTTTAGTTACCCTTTAAGTATGGCTGCAACAGTAATGGAGGGGTAGGTCAGTAGGTGTGTGTACCTGGGTCTGGTTGAGGGGTATGTCTTTTTTGTGTTTACAACCATAAAACTATTTTTTATTGAGGATAAATCTAAATTAGATTTTTTGCTTTAGTTACCCTTTAAGTATGGCTGCCACTGTAATGGATAAGTAGATCAGTAGGTGTGTGTACCCGTGTCGGGTTGAGAGTTAAAAAAAAAAAACTTTTTTGATGATTGGTCAAAATTAGTTTTTTGGACTTTAGTTACCCTTTAAGTATGGCTGCAACAGTAATGGAGGGGTAGGTCAGTAGCTGTGTATACCTGTATTACATTGGGGGTTAAAAAAAAACAAAGTTTTTTGATTATTGATCAAAATTAGCTTTTTTGACTTTAGTTACCCTTTAAAGTATGGCTTCCACAGTAATGGATAAGTAGATCAGTAGGTGTGTGTACCTGGGTCTGGTTGAGGGGGTATGTCTTTTTTGTGTTTATAACCATAAAACTATCTTTTATTGAGGATAAATCTAAATTAGTTTTTTGGACTTTAGTTACCCTTTAAATATGGCTTCCATGGGAATGGAAAGGTAGGTCAGTAGGTGGGTGTACCTGGGTCTGTGTAGGGGGTTGGGGGTATCACCATTTGTATTTATGACCATGAAAAAAACTGTTTTGAAATATCCACATTTGAAGATTGTTACCATTATAGTCTATGGGAAAAAATGTCCGGAAATTCGCCGATAACGCTGTAACGCTTCCGTGGATTCCTTAGCTAGAAGATAGCACACTTCTCCTATATGCCCCGCACGTCTGTACCGAATTTCATGTCTCTAGCTCAAAAACTGTGGGAGGAGATACGGTCCAAAAAGCGGAAGAATAAAACGGAAGAAAAAGAAGAAATAGAAAGAACAGGAATTTGTCTTTTTCAAGCCAAATGAATTAATTTGACGGTAGCGACAGCTTTTTGGGCTTTTTAACGCCCCACTAACTAACATTAATAAGATCCTGTAAATGTTAGCGGCGTTTTTCGGTAATAAGAAGTGTTTTACACAAATATAAACAAGTTTCTCTGACAATTATTTATGTGGCTTACAAAAAAGTACAAATAAATGAGATAATATTTCATATAAACATTTTATAGAACAATCAAAGCAGAAATAAATGGCTAAAACAGTGATACTTGCCTTGCGCTCTGTTGGCTATGTCAGCGACATAACTTGCCCTCTGCCTCTTCAGGTCAGACCACCTGCGCTGCAGCTGGAAGATGGTCTGACTCACATCATACTTTGTTTGCAGCTTCCAATGCAAACGGGGCATTATGCACAATCTGCGCCTCTTAATATGTGGGGTGCCAGCCGGCATCCCGTCATAATTAGGGATGGCCGGTTCGCGGATCCGAACCCAGATCCGCCGCAGATTTATCCCGTTCGCGAACGGCAGATTTTTCCGGATTTTCCGCCTTCCGAACTTCCGAACCGCGGATTTCTCGTATTTTCGTAAATTTTCGAGATTTCTTGTATTTTCGAAATTACAAGTTTTCGCGGATTTTCGAAAATTTTCGAAAATACGAGGATTTCTCTTATTTTCGGAAATACCTATTTTCGAACATTTCCGAAATTACGAGGAATACTCGTATTTTCGAAAAGACATATTTTAGAAAATTTTCGAAATTACGAGTTTCTCATATTTTCGAAAATATGCGAAAACTTGTAATTTCAAAAATACGAGAAATTACGTAATTTTGAGGATATTTTTCCTTTTAATGGGTCCGCTCGCAGATTTTCAAATTTTTCCGAAAATTTGCGGATCCTTGAGCGGACCGTATTTTGGGAAGTTCGGACAAGCTGCCGAAAACCGGAAGTAGTTTCCAAAAGCAGAACTGCCGATTTCGGTAACCCTCGAAAGTAGTGATCGATTTCGCTAACCCTCGTAAATAAAGATCGATTTCGGTAACCCTCGAAAACAAGAAACGAATGCGGAAGCTCGAAAACAGCCCGATCGTGAGGAAAGGTTCAGGGAGATTCAATAAAAGTTCTTATCGTTAAAAATTACCCCAACCAATCAGATCTTATTTAACATTGGAAAGCTTACGTCTGATTGGTTGGGGCAAAATTAGCACCATTTAAAAATGTTATGTGCATTGTATGTTATGTGTGTTGTATGTTATGTGTGTTGCATGTTATGTGTGTTGTATGTTATGTGCATTGTATGTTATGTGCATTGTATGTTATGTGTGTTGTATGTTATGTGTGTTGCATGTTATGTGTGTTGTATGTTATGTGCATTGTATGTTATGTGCATTGTATGTTATGTGTGTTGTATGTTATGTGTGTTGTATGTTATGTGTGTTGTATATAATGTGTGTTGTATGTAATGTGTGTTGTATGTTATGTGTGTTGTATGTTATGTGTGTTGTATGTAATGTGTGTTGCATGTTATGTGTGTTGTATGTTATGTGCGTTGTATGTTATGTGTGTTGTATGTTATGTGTGTTGTACCATCTTTGATAGTATTTTGATTCTTTTTTTTCTCCGTCGTAACTGGGGAACAGAAAATGATAAAAATAAAACCTTATCCCAGTGGAAACTCTGACCCCCGTGGATTCAGTAAGTTGTGTCAAAGCAAAAATGTGGTCTGTTTGCGGTCCAATAACCAGTTCTCTATCCATGAACAAATGTTTTCTTCAAGGCCAACAGTCCTCAGTTTATACATTAGTCGCCTATGTGGCACAGTGTGGTGTTGTACCATCTTTGCTAGTATTTTGATTATTTTTTTTCTCCGCCGTAACTGGGGAACAGAAAATGATAAAATAAAACCTTATCGCAGTGGAAACTCTGACCCCCGTGGATTCAGTAAGTTGTGTCAAAGCAAAAATGTGGGATTTGTTGTTGTAAGTTGTGCAGGACACCCAGGGGCATATTTATAAAAGGGCGAAAAGTCGCGAAATGTTTTCGCTTTCGCTTACCGCATGGTTTTTCGCCAAAAAGCTAGTTAACGCAATTTAAAAAGGTGGCGTTAATGAGTGGCATAAAAACTTTTTCGTGACCTATCGCTAAAACACTTTTCGCCATACTTCGCTATACATCGTAGCGGTAATTTGAGCGAAAAGGGAGCGAAAAGGCATAACCAAAATAGATAATTGAAGAATGTAGAACTGCCGGCTTTGCTTATTAACCCTTTCCCTGCCACAGATCGTATATTCACGATCTGTGCAGAGAATGCTTTAACTGCCACAGATCGTGAATATACGATCTGTGGCTTCCCCCCTCCAAAAAATTTTTTCCCCCCTGCTAGGGACTAGTCGCTTCCACGTCCGTGTGTGTAACCACACATATGGCATACCATTTGATTCAGGACATTTAGGAGATTGATATTTGGTAAGTTTTTTTTACATTACATGGGGTTTTGGTGTGATTTTGTAACTTTGAAATGTATTTTTCTCTATTTTTCCAGAAAATTGTGTAGAAATGCGAAATTCTATGAAGAACTGCGCCCACACCATTGATGGTATGAATGAACGAACTACAGTGCTACATAGCTGAAGGTGTTTAGATTTCAGGAATATATAGTTTGTGGGGGGTATTTCTGAGTTATCAGGGTGTTTTGTGGAAAAAACTGCAGACTGTCCAAATTCGGAGTTGGCTAAATATTTTCGCTGTTTCTCAACCATCATACATTGTCTCACATCGTGGCTTTTCGCTTCCACGTCCGCATGTGTAACCACACATATGGCATACCGTTTGATTCAGGACATTTGGGAGATTGATATTTAGTAACTTTTTTTTACATTCCGTCAGGTTTTGGCATGATTTCTACCTTTTGAAGTTGTTTTTTGTTCATTTTTTCAGAAAAGTGCGAACTTCTACGAAGAACTGCGCCCACACCATTGATGGTATGAATGAACGAACTACAGTGCTACATAGCTGAAGGTGTTTAGATTTCAGGAATATATAGTTTGTGGGGGTTATTTCTGAGTTACGGGGGTGTTTTGTGGAAAAAACTGCAGACTGTCCAAATTCGGAGTTGGCTAAATATTTTCGCTGTTTCTGAGCCATCGTGCATTGTCTCACTTTGTGGCTTTTCGCTTCCACGTCCACATGTGTAACCACACATATGGCATACCGTTTGATTCAGGACATTTGGGAGATTGATATTTAGTAACTTTTTTTTAGATTCCATGAGGTTTTGGCATGATTTTTACCTTTTGAAGTTGTTTTATGTTCGTTTTTTCAGACAAATGCGAACTTCTACAAAGAACTGCGCCCACACCATTGATGGTATGAATGAACAAACTACAGCGTTACATAGCTGAAGGTGTGTAAATTTCAGGAATATATAGTTTGTGGGGGTTATTTCTAAGTTACGGGGGTGTTTTGTGGAAAAACTGCAGACTGTCCAAATTCGGAGTTGGCTAAATATTTTCGCCGTTTCTGAGCCATCGTGCATTGTCTCACTTTGTGGCTTTTCGCTTCCACGTCTGCGTGTGTTACCACACATATGGCATACCATTTGATTCAGGACATTTGGGAGATTGATATTTAGTAACTTTTTTTTACATTCCATGGGGTTTTGGCATGATTTCGACCTTTTTGAACGCTGTTTGATGTTCATTTTTTTTGAAAATCTGGTAAAAGTGCAAATTTCTACGAAGAACTGCGCCCACACCATTGATGATATGAATGAACGAACTACGGCGTTACATAGCTGAAGGTGTATAGATTTCAGGAGTATATAGTTTGTGGGGGGTATTTTTGAGTTGGGGGGGTGTTTCGTGGAAAAACTGCAGACTGTTCAAATACAAAACTGGCTAATTTTTTTTTGCTGCTACTGACATTTGGCACTGGTCACGCTCTGGGTTAGTTGGTAGCCATGTCTCTGGGTACACCCATGAATGTGGCATACCGTTTTATTCGGGAGGGGTTAGGCTTTCATATTTGAGATGCGTTTGAACTTTCCTTCACAGTTTTTAGCTGAAATTCGCATTTGATTTTGTCTCTGATTTTACAGTTGAGGAAAAAAAGGAAAATGTGAGAAAGTAACTTACAATTTGATGAAGAGCTGCGTCCGGGTACCTGCATTTTGATCGAAACTAACCTCACTCGTAAAATCCTGCGAGTGTGTAGTTTCTAAAAATATCTCACTTGTGGGGATAGTTTAGATAATTTGGTAGATATTCTATGTTAACTGTTAGTAGTGGTTACACATTTTAATTTGGTGTAATATTCTAGGAGGTGCAGTTTTAGTTTGGGGGGTTCTCCTGTACAGGAAAAGTCGGGTACCTACATATATCTGGTATCGTTGTACTCGGGAGTATCTGAGCTTTTAGAAACAGTAAGATTTTTGTGCGTAACCTTAAGATAACTATAAGTAAAAATGGGAAAAATCCATGAAAATTTGCAAATTTTTCATTTTTTTTACATATTTTACCCATAATTCCAGTAAAATTTCCAGAAAAGTTACAAAATTCTGTTACCATGTTAAAGTACACTTTGTGCTGAAAAAAACAATGTATAATATTCCTGATTTACTGCAAGGTTTCCTACTGTAAAATTAGTCTAAAGCGATTAAGGGCAAAATCCTGAA
The DNA here is from genome assembly GCA_019447015.1 of Hymenochirus boettgeri. Taxonomy (NCBI): domain Eukaryota; kingdom Metazoa; phylum Chordata; class Amphibia; order Anura; family Pipidae; genus Hymenochirus; species Hymenochirus boettgeri. Next base: position 17,320,017 of record CM033469.1, read on the forward strand.
AATTCTTCTGGCAGTTAACGCAAAAAAAAATGAAAATCTCCTGGCAGTGAAAGGGTTAAAGGTAGGTCAGTTGGTGTGTGTGTATTCATATCAGGTTGGGGGATAAAATACTAACTTTTTTGATGATTGGTCAAAATGAGTTTTTTTAAGTTTAGTTACCCTTTACGTATGGCTGCCATAGTAATGGATAAGTAGATCAGTAGATTTGTGTACCCGTGTCGGGTTGAGAGTTAAAAAAAAAAACTTTTTTGATGATTGCTCAAAATTAGTTTTTTTGACTTTAGTTACCCTTTAAGTATGGCTGCAACAGTAATGGAGGGGTACGTCAGTAGCTGTGTATACCTGTATCACGTTGGGGGTTAAAAAAACAAAGTTTTTTGATTATTGATCAAAATTTGCTTTTTTGACGTTACCCTTTAAAGTATGGCTTCCACTGTAATGGATAAGTAGATCAGTAGGTGTGTGTACCCGTGTCGTGTTGAGAGTTAAAAAAAAAAGTTTTTTGATGATTGGTCAAAATTATTTTTTTTGACTTTAGTTACCCTTTAAGTATGGCTGCAACAGTAATGGAGGGGTAGGTCAGTAGCTGTGTATTCCTGTATCACGTTGGGGGTTAAAAAAACAAAGTTTTTTGATTATTGATCAAAATTTGCTTTTTTGACTTTAGTTATCCTTTAAAGTATGGCTTCCACAGTAATGGATAAGTAGATCAGTAGGTGTGTGTACCTGGGTCTGGTTGAGGGGTATGTCTTTTTTGTGTTTACAACCATAAAACTATTTTTTATTGAGGATAAATCTAAATTAGTTTTTTTTGCTTTAGTTACCCTTTAAGTATGGCTGCCACTATAATGGATAAGTAGATTAGTAGGTATATGTACCTGGGTCTGCTTGAGGGGGTATGTCTTTTTTGTTTTTATAACCATAAAACTATCTTTTATTGAGGATAAATCTAAATTTGTTTTTTTGACTTTAGTTACCCTTTAAATATGGCTTCCACCGTAATGGATAAATAGATCAGTAGGCATGTGTACCTGGGTCTGGTTGAGGGGGGTATGTTTTTTTTGTGTTTACAACCATAAAACTATATTTTATTGAGAATAAATCTAAATTAGTTTTTTTTTACTTTAGTTACCCTTTAAGTATGGCTGCCACGGTAATGGATAAGTAGATTAGTAGGTGTGTGTACCTGGGTCTGGTTGAGGGGGGTATGTCTTTTTTGTGTTTATAACCATAAAACTATCTTTTTTTGAGGATAAATCTAAATTTGTTTTTTTGACTTTAGTTACCCTTTAAATATGGCTTCCATGGGAATGGAAAGGTAGGTCAGTAGGTGGGTGTACCTGGGTCTGTGTGGGGGGTTTGGGGTATCACCATTTGTATTTATAACCATGAAAAAAACTGTTTTGAAATATCCACATTTGAGGATTGTTACCATTATAGTCTATGGGATAAAATGTCCGGAAATTCGCCGATAACGCTGTAACGCTTCCGTGGATTCCTTAGCTAGAAGATAGCACACTTCTCCTATATGCCCCACACGTCTGTATCGAATTTCATGTCTCTAGCTCCAAAACTGTGGGAGGAGATACAGTCCAAAAAAGGGGAAGAATAAAACGGGAAAAAAAAGAAGAAAAAGAAGAAGAAATAGAAAGAATAGTAATTTGGCTTTTTCAAGCCAAATTAATTACGGGTATAGAACTGTTCTATGTAGACTAGACCTACAGGTACCTACAATGTTAATTACAGGTATAGAACTGTTCTATGTAGACTAGACCTACAGGTACCTACAATGTTAATTACGAGTATAGAACTGTTCTATGTAGACTAGACCTACAGGTACCTACAATGTTAACTAGAAAGGGAAAGTATAAACTTTGAATTTGGCTTGAAAGACGCATTTTGGAAGGGAATTTGTGTGCTTGTGCTGCAGACTTTAAAACTCAATAATGTCAATGAAGAGGACATTGTTGTTTTTTACTTACCCTTTAAATATGTCACATGCATTAAAGGTAGGTCAGTTGGTGTGTGTGTATTGATATCAGGTTGGGGGATAAAATACTAACTTTTTTGATGATTGGTCAAAATTAGCTTTTTTTACTTTAGTTACCCTTTACGTATGGCTGCCACAGTAATGGATAAGTAGATCAGTAGGTGTGTGTACCTGTGTCGGGTTGAGAGTTAAAAAAAAAACTTTTTTGATGATTGGTCAAAATTAGTTTTTTTGACTTTAGTTACCCTTTAAGTATGGCTGCAACAGTAATGGAGGGGTAGGTCAGTAGCTGTGTATACCTGTATCATGTTGGGGGTTAAAAAAACAAAGTTTTTTGATTATTGATCAAAATTTGCTTTTTTGACTTTAGTTACCCTTTAATGTATGGCTGCCACAGTAATGGATAAGTAGATCAGTAGGTGTGTGTACCCGTGTCGGGTTGAGAGTTAAAAAAAAACTTTTTTGATGATTGGTCAAAATTAGTTTTTTTGACTTTAGTTACACTTTAAGTATGGCTGCAACAGTAATGGAGGGGTAGGTCAGTAGCTGTGTATACCTGTATCATGTTGGGGGTTAAAAAAACAAAGTTTTTTGATAATTGATCAAAATTTGCTTTTTTGACTTTAGTTACCGTTAAATGCATGGCTGCCACAGTAATGGATAAGTAGATCAGTAGGTGTGTGTACCCGTGTCGGGTTGAGAGTTAAAAAAAAAACCTTTTTGATGATTGGTCAAAATTAGTTTTTTTGACTTTAGTTACCCTTTAAGTATGGCTGCAACAGTAATGGAGGGGTAGGTCAGTAGCTGTGTGTACCTGTATCACGTTGGGGGTTAAAAAAACAACATTTTTTGATTATTGATCAAAATTTGCTTTTTTGACTTTAGTTACCCTTTAAGTATGGCTGCCACAGTAATGGATAAGTAGATCAGTAGGTGTAGGTACCCGTGTCGGGATGAGAGTTTAAAAAAAAACTTTTTTGATGATTGGTCAAAATTCGTTTTTTTGACTTTAGTTACCCTTTAAGTATGGCTGCAACAGTAATGGAGGGGTAGGTCAGTAGCTGTGTATACCTGTATCACGTTGGGGGTTAAAAAAACAACATTTTTTGATTATTGATCAAAATTTGCTTTTTTGACTTTAGTTACCCTTTAAAGTATGGCTTCCACAGTAATGGATAAGTAGATCAGTAGGCATGTGTACCTGGGTCTGGTTGAGAGGGGTATGTATTTTTTGTGTTTACAACCATAAAACTATCTTTTATTGAGAATAAATCTAAATTAGTTTTTTTACTTTAATTACCCTTTAAGTATGGCTGCCACTGTAATGGATAAGTAGATCAGTAGGTGTGTGTACCTGGGTCTGGTTCAGGGGGTATGTATTTTTTGTGTTTACAACCATAAAGCTATCTTTTATTGAGGATAAATCTAAATTTGTTTTTTTGACTTTAGGTACCCTTTAAATATGGCTGCCACCGTAATGGATAAGTAGATTAGTAGGCATGTGTACCTGGGTCTGGTTGAGGGGGGTATGTATTTTTTGTGTTTACAACCATAAAACTATCTTTTATTGAGAATAAATCTAAATTACTTTTTTTTTACTTTAGTTACCCTTTAAGTATGGCTGCCACAGTAATGCATAAGTAGATTAGCAGGTGTGTGTACCTGGGGGGTTGGGGGTATCACCATTTGTATTTATGACCATGAAAAAAACTGTTTTGAAATATCCACATTTGAGGATTGTTACCATTATAGTCTATGGTAAAAAAAGGCCGGAAATTCGCCGATAGCGCCGTAACGCTTCCGCGGATTCCTTAGCTAGAAGACAGCACACTTCTCATATATGCCCCGCACGTCTGTACCGAATTTCGGGTCTCTAGCTCAAAAACTGTGGGAGGAGATACGGTCCAAAAAAGCGGAAGAATAAAACGGAAGAAAAAGAAGAAGAAATAGAAAGAACAGTAATTTGGCTTTTTCAAGCCAAATTAATAAAGAGGATTAAGAAGTAATAACAATAAATACATGGCTGTATTAGTGAGTGAGAACAGGCAGATTGGGGACTGTGATTATTCGAGGAAAGACTAGTTGTAGATCACAATGGAAACTTAAGGTGCCTTACATGCTGTCAGATCCAGCCACATTAGATCATTTCTTCCGGGAACTGCCTTTCTTCTTAAGGACCGACATGCGATCACAAAATGAATGGACCTCGCGATTGGAAGAATTGATTGAATATTACTGGATCGATCAGCATGTAAGTTCTAATGTATGGGCAGGTTTAGTCTTCACAATTCCTTCCATCTCTATTCTTTACTTTTCCTAATATACATAGAATGTGTATATTCAAAGTGAATTTGGGGCAAACTTTTCCTATTGAAATTTTGGGTTAAGCACGGGGCATGAGAGGCAGGGTTAGTTTCCACACATAGCCAGAGAGGGAGCTTTGCAGGACACAAGAAAAACTAATGCAGTACCATACCCAGCCAGAGAGGGAGCTTTGCAGGACACAAGAAAAACTAATGCAGTACCATACCCAGCCAGAGAGGGAGTGTCGCAGGATACAGGAAATGCTAATGCAGTACCATACCCATCCAGAGAGGGAGCGTCGCAGGACACAAGAAAAACTAATGCAGTACCATACACAGCCAGAGACAGAGCTTTGCAAGACACAAGAAAAACTAATGCAGTACCATACCCAGCCAGAGAGGGAGCGTCGCAGGACACAGGAAATACTAATGCAGTACCATACCCAGCTAGAGAGGGAGCTTTGCAGGACACAAGAAATAAAATACTAATGCAGTACCATACCCAGCCAGAGAGGGAGCTTAGCAGGACACAAGAAATACTAATGCAGTACCATACCCAGTCAGAGAGGGAGCTTTGCAGGACACAAGAAATACTAATGCAGCATCATACCCAGCCAGAGAGGGAGCTTTGCAGGACACAAGAAATACTAATGCAGTACCATACCCAGCCAGAGGGGGAGCTTTGCAGGGCACAAGAAATACTAATGCAGTACCATACCCAGCCAGAGAGGAAGCATCGCAAAACACAAGAAATACTAATGCAGTACCATACCCAGCCAGAGAGGGAGCTTTGCAGGACACAAGAAATACTAATGCAGTACCATACCCAGCCAGAGAGGTAGCTTTGCAGGACACAAGAAATACTAATGCAGTACCATACCGAGTCAGAGAGGGAGCTTTGCAGGACACAGGAAATACTAATGCAGTACCATACCCAGCCAGAGAGGGAGCTTTGCAGGACACAAGAAATACTAATGCAGTACCATACCCAGCCAGAGAGGAAGCATCGCAAAACAGAAGAAATACTAACGCAGTACCATACCCAGCCAGAGAGGGAGCTTTGCAGGACACAAGAAATACTAATGCAGTACCATCCATACCAGATTCACTTTGGTCTAGGAAAGTGCCGCTGGATTGGAAAAAAGCCAATGTAATACCAATATTCAAAAAAGGTAGTCGTTCACAGCCTGGTAACTATAGACCTGTAAGCCTAACATCAGTGGTAGGGAAGGTGATGGAAACTTTGTTATGGGATCATATCCTTGACTTTGTCTCCAGAACTGATCTTATTAGTAGTTGTCCACATGGATTTAAAAGAAATAGATCATACCAGACAAATTTAATTGTTTTTTATAAAGAAGAGAGTAAGAAGTTAGAGTAAGCAGTGGATGTGGTATACTTAGATTTTGCTAAAGCTTTTGATACTGTGCCACATAGGTGACTAATGTATAAACTGAGGACTTTTAGCCTAGAAGAAAACATTTGTTCATGGATAGAGAATTGGTTATTGGATCGCAAACAGAGAGTGGTGGTTAATGGAGCTACATCTATGTGGGCTAAAGTTCTAAGCGGAGTGCCTCAGGGTTCTGTACTGGGGATGCTTCTGTTTGATCTGTTTATAAATGACTTAGAAGGGGGCATTGAGAGCAAGTTCTCAGTGTTTGCTGATAACACTAAACTATGAAGAGCTTTGGAAACTTTCAATGATGTGCAATTTCTGCAAGCAGACCTAGATAGATTATCAAAATGGGCAGCAGAATGGCAGATGGGATTCAATGTTGATAAATGTAAGGTGATGCAGTTGGGGATTAACAACCCTGGTGCCACCTACACCATAAATAACTCTGTGTTAAGTGCATCTGTAATGGAAAAAGATTTGGGGGTTCTGGTAGATAACAGACTTAGCTGTAGCAAACAATGCCAGGTAGCAATGGCTAGAGCTAGCAAGATATTGTCTTGTATAAAGAGGGGAATAGATTCAAGAGAGAAAAATATTATTCTCCCTCTTTACAAGGCACTGGTAAGGCCTCATTAGGAATATGTGTTGCAGTTTTGGAATCCCATATACAAAAGGGACATCTAGGAAATGGAAGCAGTTCAGAGAAGGGCAACTAAATTAATAAGGGGAATGGAGGGGCTTGAATATGCAGGCAGATTAGACAAGTTAGGGCTGTTTACATTGGAGAAGCGATGTTTGCGCAGGGACATGATAACCTTATACAAATATATTAATGGGCCATACAATGAACTCTCTGGTGCATTGTTCACTAATAGGTCATATCAGAGGACACGTGGACATCCTTTAAGTTTGGAAGAAAAGAAGTTTCATCTTCAGGTTTGGAAAGGTTTCTTTACAGTGAGAACGGTGAAACTGTGGAACTGTCTTCCAGCAGAGGTGGTAATGGCAAGTTCACTGAATTTCTTTAAAAAGCCTGGATAAGTTTCTAAAAGTAAAAAATATTGAGAATTACTGGTATTAATACATATACTGTAGTTCTGGTTGGTACAGGGATACTATATAATATTGAGAATTACTGGTATTAATACATATACTGTAGTTCTGGTTGGTACAGGGATACTATATAATATTGAGAATTACTGGTATTAATTCATATAGATCTGGTTGATCCAGGGATACTTTCTGATTTCCGTTTGGAGTCAGGAAGGAATTTCCCCCCCTTTTTTAGCTGTTTTTTTTTTGTCTTCCTCTGGATCAACTATTAGATATGGTTAAAAAAGTGAATAGGTTGGACTTGATGGACGTATGTCTTTATTCAACCTCAATTACTATGTTACCATACCCAGCCAGAGAGGGAGCATCGCAGGACACAGGAAATACTAATGCAGTAAGTTACACTTTTGTCTGAAGAAGGTACACCTTGTACAGAAACGTCGCTATGATGTTCCTGTTCACACAGGACTGCAAGCCTAGTGCGCATGGTATTTATTTCATGTTTGAATTCAGTAAGTAATGTAATGTAATGTAATAAGCCTTTTATACACTGGTGATGGAGGTTACAATGTAATAACAATATAAAAAAACAACCTCTATTTTTTCTTAAATCCCCCAACATATTTGTTTTTGAACCTAAATGTCTTTCCCCCAGCACAGTGGAATCACGTATATCTCCCAACATTTCAATGTGACGAACTGGGATGGGGCAGAGTCTACCCGTGATGTAAATAGCCCCAGACCACCCAATCACAACCCCAAATATCACAGCCACACCCCCGGAATGCCCAAGTCCCGTCCATCATGGGACTTTACAGGGACTACCAGGACTCCGGGGCACACACTTAACAGTTGGAGGTTAGGCTTACATTCCTCTTCATGGGTGGTCCAGGGCGACACACTAAGTAATGTATGAAGGAGTCATGATAATGTATGCTGAGTGCAAATGGTAAACTGTGGCAGACAGTCCAACTCAAAATAGGTCAACACAACCATGCAAATCAGACTTGCAGTCCTGTGTATTTTTATTGTGTTATAATATATATATAATGTATAATAACCTACAGTCTATTTACATGGTACGTCACCCATAGCCCTGAGTAATGTATAATAACCTACAGCCTATTTACATGCCCGGTCCCCATAGCCTGAGTAATGTATAATAACCTACAGCCTATTTACATGGTACGTCACCCATAGCCCTGAGTAATGTATAATAACCTACAGCCTATTTACATGGTACGTCACCCATAGCGCTGAGTAATGTATAATAACCTACAGCCTATTTACATGCTACGTCACCCACTGCTGAGTAATGTATAATAACCTACAGCCTATTTACATTACGTCACCCATAGCGCTGAGTAATGTATATAACCTACACCTATTACATGCTACGTCACCCATAGCGCTGAGTAATGTATAATAACCTACAGCTTATTTACATGCTACGTCACCCATAGCTGAGTATGTAATAATAACCTCACCTATTTACATGCTACGTCACCCATAGCGCTGAGTAATGTATAATAACCTACACCTATTTCATGCTACGTCACCCATACGCTGAGTAATGTATAATAACCTACAGCCTATTTACATGCTACGTCACCCATAGCCCTGAGTAATGTAATATAACCTACAGCCTATTACATGCTACGTACCCCACATAGCGCTGAGTATGTAATAACCTACAGTCTATTTACATGCTACGTCACCCATAGCGCTGAGTAATGTATAATAAACCTACAGCCTATTTACATGCTACGTCACCCAACCTGAGTAATGTATAATAACCTACAGCCTATTTACATGCTACGTCACCCATACGCTGAGTATGTTAATAACCTACAGCCTATTTACATGCTACGTCACCCATAGCGCTGAGTAATGTATAATAACCTACAGCCTATTTACATGCTACGTCACCCATAGCGCTGAGTAATGTATAATAACCTACACCTATTTACATGCTACGTCACCCATAGCGCTGAGTAATGTATAATAACCTACAGCCTATTTACATGTACGTCACCCATAGCGCTGAGTAATGTTAATAACCTACAGCCTATTTACATGCTACGTCACCCATCCGCTGAGTAATGTATAATAACCTACAGCCTATTTACATGCTACGTCACCCATAGCGCTGAGTAATGTATAACCTACAACAGCCTATTTACATGCTACGTCACCCATAGCGCTGAGTAATGTATAATAACCTACAGCCTATTTACATGCTACGTCACCCATGCGCCGAGTAATGTATAATAACCTACAGCCTATTTACATGCTACGTCACCCTAGCGCTGAGTAATGTATAATAACCTACAGCCTATTTACATGCTACGTCACCCATAGCCCTGAGTAATGTATAATAACCTACAGCCTATTTACATGCTACGTCACCCATAGCGCTGAGTAATGTATAATAACCTACAGCCTATTTACATGCTACGTCACCCATAGCGCTGAGTAATGTATAATAACCTACAGCTATTTACATGTACGTCACCCATAGCGCTGAGTAATGTATAATAACCTACAGCCTATTTACATGCTACGTCACCCATAGCGCTGAGTAATGTATAATAACCTACAGCCTATTTACATGCTACGTCACCCATAGCGATGAGTAATGTATAATAACCTACAGCCTATTTACATGCTACGTCACCCATAGCGTGAGTAATGTATAAACCTACAGCCTATTTACATGCTACGTCACCCATAGCGCCGAGTAATGTATAATAACCTACAGCCTATTTACATGCTACGTCCACCCTAGCGCCGAGTAATGTATATAACCTACAGCCTATTTACATGCTACGTCACCCATAGCGCCGAGTAATGTATAATAACCTACAGCCTATTTACATGCTACGTCACCCATAGCGCCGAGTAATGTATAATAACCTACAGCCTATTTACATGCTACGTCACCCATAGCGCCGAGTATGTATAATAACCTACAGCCTATTACATGCTACGTCACCCCATAGCGCCGAGTAATGTATATAACCTACAGCCTATTTACATTGCTACGTCACCCATAGCGCCGAGTAATGTATAATAACCTACAGCCTGTTTACATGCTACGTCACCCATAGCCGAGTAATGTATAATAACCTACAGCCTATTTACATGCTACGTCACCCATAGCGCCGAGTAATTTAATAACCTACAGCCTATTTACATGCTACGTCACCCATAGCGCCGAGTAATGTATAATAACCTACAGCCTATTTACATGCTACGTCACCCATAGCGCCGAGTAATGTATATAACCTACAGCCTATTTACAGCTACGTCACCCATAGCGCCGAGTAATGTATAATAACCTACAGCCTATTTACATGCTACGTCACCCATAGCGCCGAGTAATGTATAATAACCTACAGCCTATTTACATGCTACGTCACCCATAGCGCCGAGTAATTTATAATAACCTACACCCTATTTACATGCTACGTCACCCATAGCGCCGAGTAATGTATAATAACCTACAGCCTATTTACATGCTACGTCCCCCATAGCGCCGAGTAATGTATAATAACCTACAGCCTATTTACATGCTACGTCACCCTAGCGCAGTAATGTATAATAACCTACACTATTTACGGTACGTCACCCATGCGCTGAGTAATGTATAATAACCTACAGCCTTTTACATGCTACGTCACCCATAGCCCTGAGTAATGTATAATAACCTACAGCTATTCATGCAGCTACGTCACCCATAGCCCTGAGTAATGTATAATAACCTACAGCCTATTACATGCTACTGCTACGTCACCCATAGCCCGAGTAATGTATAATACCTACAGCCTATTTACATGCTACGTCACCCATAGCCCTGAGTAAGATATACCTACAGCCTATTTACATGCTACGTCACCCATAGCCCTGAGTAATGTATAATAACCTACAGCCTATTTACATGCTACGTCACCCATAGCGCTGAGTAATGTATAATAACCTACAGCCTATTTACATGCTACGTCACCCATAGCGCCGAGTAATGTATAATAACCTACAGCCTATTTACATGCTACGTCACCCATAGCGCCGAGTAATGTATAATAACCTAGCCTATTTACATGCTACGTCACCCATAGCCGCCGAGTAATGTATAATAACCTACAGCCTATTTACATGCTACGTCACCCATAGCGCCGAGTAATGTATATAACCTACAGCCTATTTACATGCTACGTCACCCATAGCGCCGAGTAATGTAATAAACCTACAGCCTATTTACTGCTACTTCACCCATAGCGTGAGTAATGTATAATAACCTACACGCCTATTTACATGCTACGTCACCCATAGCGCTGAGTAATGTTTAATAACCTACAGCCTATTTACATGCTACGTCACCCATAGCGCCGAGTAATGTATATAACCTACAGCCTATTTACATGCTACGTCACCCATAGCGCCGAGTAATGTATAATAACCTACAGCCTATTTACATGCTACGTCACCCATAGCGCCGAGTAATGTATAATAACCTACAGCCTATTTACATGCTACGTCACCCATAGCGCCGAGTAATGTATAATAACCTACACTACGCCTTTTACATGCTACGTCACCCATAGCGCGAGTATGTATAATACCTACAGCCTATTTACATGTACGTAACCCATAGCCCTGAGTAATGTAAATAACCTACAGCCTATTTACATGCTACGTCACCAATAGCCCTGAGTAATGTATAATAACCTACAGCCTATTTACATGCTACGTCACCCATAGCCCTGAGTAATGTAATAATAACTACAGCCTATTTACATGCTACTGTCACCCATAGCGCTGAGTAATGTATAATAACCTACAGTCTATTTACATGGTACGTCACCCATAGCCCTGAGTAATGTATAATAACCTACAGCCTATTTACATGCTACGTCACCCATTTCACTGAGTAATGTATAATAACCTACAGCCTATTTACATGCTACGTCACCCATAGCGCTGAGTAATGTATAATAACCTACAGCCTATTTACATGCTACGTCACCCATAGCGCTGAGTAATGTATAATAACCTAGAGTCTATTTACATGGTACGTCACCCATAGCGCTGAGTAATGTATAATAACCTACAGCCTATTTACATGCTACGTCACCCATAGCGCTGAGTATGTAATAATAACCTACAGCCTATTTACATGCTACGTCACCCATAGCCCTGAGTAATGTATAATAACCTACAGCCTATTTACATGCTACGTCACCCATAGCGATGAGTAATGTATAATAACCTACAGCCTATTTACATGGTACGTCACCCATAGCGCTGAGTAATGTATAATAACCTACAGCCTATTTACATGGTACGTCACCCATAGCCCTGAGTAATGTATAATAACCTACAGTCTATTTACATGGTACGTCACCCATAGCCCTGAATTTATAAATAACCTACAGTCTATTTACATGCTACGTCACCCATAGCCCTGATAATGTATAATACCTACAGTCCTATTTACATGGTACGTCACCCATAGCGCTGAGTAATGTATATAACCTACAGCCTATTTACATGCTACGTCACCCATAGCCCTGAGTAATGTAAATAACCTACAGCCTATTTACATGCTACTCACCCATAGCCCTGAGTAATGTATAATAACCTACAGCCTATTTACATGGTACGTCACCCATAGCGCTGAGTAATGTATAATAACATACAGTCTATTTACATGCTACGTCACCCATAGCCTGAGTAATGTATAATACCTACAGCCTATTTACATGCTACGTCACCCATAGCGCCGATTAATGTATAATAACCTACAGCCTATTTACATGCTACGTCACCCATAGCCGCCGAGTAATGTATAATAACCTACACCTATTTACATGCTACGTCACCCATAGCCCTGAGTAATGTATAATAACCTACAGTCTATTGACATGCTACGTCACCCATAGCGCTGAGTAATGTATAATAACCTACAGCCTATTTACATGGTACGTCACCCATAGCGCTGAGTAATGTATAATAACATACAGTCTATTTACATGCTACGTCACCCATAGCCCTGAGTAATGTATAATAACCTACAGCCTATTTACATGCTACGTCACCCATAGCGCCGAGTATGTATAATAACCTACAGCCTATTTACATGCTACTCACCCATAGCCCGAGTAATGTATAATAACCTACACCTATTTACATGCTACGTCACCCATAGCCCTGAGTAATGTTATAACCTACAGTCTATTTACATGCTACGTCACCCATAGCCCTGAGTAATGTATAATACTACACAGCCTATTTACATGCTACGTCACCCATAGCCCTGAGTAATGTATAATAACCTACACCTATTTACATGCTACGTCCCCCCCTAGCGCTGAGTAATGTATAATAACCTACAGCCTATTTACATGGTACGTCACCATAGCCCTGAGTATGTATAATAACCTACAGCCTATTACATGCTACGTCACCCATACGCTGAGTAATGTATAATAACCTACAGCCTATTCCATGGTACGTCACCCAGCCCTGATAATGTATAATAACCTACACCCTATTTACATGCTACGTCACCATAGCCCTGAGTATGTATAATAACCTACCCCTATTTACATGGTACTGCACCCATAGCCTGAGTAATGTATAATAACCTACAGCCTATTTACATGCTACTTCACCCATAGCCTGAGTAATGTATAATAACCTACAGCCTATTTACATGCTACGTCACCCATGCCCTGATAATGTATAATAACCTACAGCCTATTACATGCTACGTCACACCATAGCCCTGAGTAATGTATAATAACCTACAGCCTATTTACATGCTACGTCACCCATAGCGCTGAGTAATGTATAATAACCTACCTACAGCCTATTTCATGCTACGTCACCCATAGCGCTGAGTAATGTATAATAACTCCAGCCTATTTACATGCTACGTCACCCATAGCGCTGAGTATGTTATATACCTACAGCCTATTTACATGCTACGTCACCCATAGCGCCGAGTAATGTATATAACCTACGCTATTTACATGCTACGTCACCCATAGCCCTGAGTAATGTATAAAACCTCACCCTATTTACATGCTACGTCACCCATAGCGCCGAGTAATGTGTAATAACCTACAGCCTATTTACATGCTACGTCACCCATAGCGCCGAGTAATGTATAATAACCTACAGCCTATTTACATGCTACGTCACCCTAGCGCCGAGTAATGTATAATAACCTACACCTATTTACATGCTACGTCACCCATAGCGCCGAGTAATGTATAATAACCTACAGCCTATTTACATGCTACGTCACCCCATAGCGCTGAGTAATGTATAATAACCTACAGCCATTTACATGCTACGTCACCCATAGCGCCGAGTAATGTTAATAACCTACAGCCTATTTCATGCTACGTCACCCATAGCCCGAGTAATGTATAATACCTACAGCCTATTTACATGCTACGTCACCCATAGCGCCGAGTAATGTTATATAACCTACAGCCTATTTACATGCTACGTCACCCATAGCCCGAGTAATGTATAATAACCTACAGCCTATTTACATGCTACGTCACCCATAGCCCGAGTAATTATAATAACCTACAGCCTATTTACATGCTACGTCACCCATAGCCCTGAGTAATGTTATATAACCTACAGCCTATTTACATGCTACGTCACCCATACGCCGAGTAATGTATAATAACCTACAGCCTATTTACATGCTACGTCACCCATAGCGCTGAGTAATGTAATAACCTACAGCCTATTTCATGTACGTCACCCATAGCCCTGAGTAATTTATAATAACCTACAGCCTATTTCATGCTACGTCACCCATACGCTGAGTAATGTATAATAACCTACAGCCTATTTACATGTACGTCACCCTAAGCCCTGAGTAATGTATAATAACCTACAGCCTATTTACATGCTACTCACCCATAGCCCTGAGTATGTATATAACCTACAGCTATTTACATGCTACGTCACCCATAGCGCTGAGTAATGTATAATAACCTACAGCCATTTACATGCTACGTCACCCATAGCCCTGAGTAATGTATAATAACCTACAGCCTTTTACATGCTACGTCACCCATAGCCTGATTAATGTATAATAACCTACAGCCTATTTACATGCTACGTCACCCATGCGCTGAGTAATGTAATATACCTACAGCCTATTTACATGCTACGTCACCCATAGCGCTGAGTAATGTATAATAACCTACAGCCTATTATACATGCTACCACCCATAGCGCTGAGTAATGATAATAACCTACACCTATTTACATGCTACGTCACCCATAGCGCCGAGTAATGTATAATAACCTACATCATTTTACATGCTACGTCACCCATAGCCCTGAGTAAGTATAATAACCTACAGCCTATTTACATGCTACGTCACCCATAGCGCCGAGTAATGTTAATAACTACAGCATTTACATGCTACGTCACCCATAGCGCCGAGTAATGTATAATAACCTACACCTTTTACATGCTACGTCACCCATAGCGCCGAGTAATGTATAATAACCTACAGCCTATTTACATGCTACGTCACCCATAGCGCGAGTAATGTATAATAACCTACAGCCTATTTACATGCTACGTCACCCATACGGAGTAATGTTAATAACCTACAGCCTATTTACATGCTACGTCACCCATAGCGCCGAGTAATGTATAATAACCTACAGCCTATTTACATGCTACGTCACCCATAGCCCGTTAATGTATAATAACCTACAGCCTATTTACATGCTACGTCACCCATAGCGCCGAGTAATGTATAATAACCTCACGCCTATTTACATGCTAACGTCACCCATAGCGCCGAGTATGTATAATAACCTACAGCCTATTTACATGCTAGTCACCCATAGCGCCGAGTAATGATAAAACCTACAGCCTATTTACATGCTACGTCACCCATAGCCCTGAGTAATGTATAATAAACCTACAGCCTATTTACATGCTACGTCACCCATAGCGCCGAGTATGTATATAACCTACAGCCTATTTACATGCTACGTCACCCATAGCGCCGGTATAATGTATAATAACCTACAGCCTATTTACATGTACTTCACCCATAGCGCCTGAGTAATGTATAATAACCTACAGCGCCTATTTACATGCTACGTCACCCATAGCGCTGAGTAATGTATAATAACCTACAGCCTATTTACATGGTACGTCACCCATAGCCCTGAGTAATGTATAATACCCTACGCCTATTTACATGTACGTCACCCATAGCCCTGATTAATGTATAATAACCTACAGCCTATTTACATGCTACGTCACCCATAGCCCTGAGTAATGTTATAATAACCTCACAGCCTATTACATGCTACGTCACCCATACGCCGAGTAATGTATAATAACCTACAGCCTTTTACATGTTACGTCACCCATAGCGCTGAGTAATGTATATAACCTACAGCCTATTTACTGCTACGTCACCCAAGCCTGAGTAATGTATAATAACCACAGCCTATTTATGCTACGTCACCCATAGCGCGAGTAATGTATAATAACCTACACCTATTTACATGCTACGTCACCCATAGCGCTGAGTAATGTATAATAACCTACAGCCTATTTACATGTACGTCACCCATAGCGCGAGTAATGTATAATAACCTACGCCTATTTACTGCTACGTCACCCATAGCGCTGAGTAATGTATAAATACCTACAGCCTATTACATGCTACGTCACCCATAGCGCTGAGTAATGTAAATAACCTACAGCCTATTTACTGCTACGTCACCCATTTGCTGAGTAATGTATAATAACCTACAGCTATTTACATGCTACGTCACCCATAGCCCTGAGTAATGTATAATAACCTACAGCCTATTTACATGCTACGTCACCCATAGCGCTGAGTAATGTATAATAACCTACCCTATTTACTGCTACGTCACCCTAGTGCCTGAGTAATGTATAATAACCTACAGCCTATTTACATGCTACGTCACCCTATCCCTGAGTAATGTATAATAACCTACAGCCTATTTACATGGTACGTCACCCATAGCGCTGAGTAATGTATAATAACCTACAGCCTATTTACATGGTACGTCACCCATAGCGCTGAGTAATGTATAATAACCTACAGCCTATTTACATGTACGTCACCATAGCCCTGAGTAATGTAAATAACCTACAGCCTATTTACATGCTACGTCACCCATAGCGCTGATAATGTATAATAACTACAGCCTATTTACATGGTACGTCACCCATAGCGCTGAGTAATGTATATACCTACAGCTCTTTACATGCTACGCACCCATAGCGCTGAGTAATGTTATAACCTACAGCCTATTACATGCTACTTCACCCATAGCGCCGAGTAATGTTTATAATCCTACAGCCTATTTACATGCTACGTCACCCATAGCCCGAGTAATGTTAATAACCTACACTATTTACATGCTACGTCACCCTAGCGCCGAGTAATGTATAATAACTCAAGCCTATTTACATGCACGTCACCCATACGCCGAGTAATGTATAATAACCTACAGCCTATTTACTGGTACGTCACCCATAGCGCCGAGTAATGTATAATAACCTACAGCCTATTTACATGCTACGTCACCCATAGCGCTGAGTAATGTATAATAACCTACAGCCTATTTACATGGTACGTCACCCATAGCCCTGAGTAATGTATAATAACCTACAGTCTATTTACATGCTACGTCACCCATAGCCCTGAGTAATGTATAATAACCTACAGTCTATTTACATGCTACGTCACCCATACGCCGAGTAATGTATAATACCTACAGCCTATTTACATCTACGTCACCCAGCGCTGAGTAATGTATAATAACCTACAGCCTATTTACATGCTACGTCACCCATACGCTGAGTAATGTAAATAACCTACAGCCTATTTACATCTGGTACGTCACCCTATCGCTGAGTAATGTATAATACCTACAGCCTATTTACATGGTACGTCACCCATAGCGCTGAGTAATGTATAATAACCTACAGCCTATTTACATTGCTACGTCACCCATAGCGCTGAGTAATGTAAATAACCTACAGCCTATTTACATGCTACGCTCACCCATAGCGCCGAGTAATGTATAATACCTGCAGCCTATTTACATGCTACGTCACCCATAGCGCGCGTAATGTATAATAACCTACAGCCTATTTACATGTACTTCACCCATAGCCCTGAGTAATGTATAATAACCTACAGCCTATTTACAGGTACGTCACCCATAGCGTGAGTATGTAATAATACCTACAGCCTATTTACATGCTAGTCACCCATACGTGAGTAATGTATAATAACCTACAGCCTATTTACATGCTACGTCACCCATAGCCCTGATAATGTATATAACCTACAGCCTATTTCCATGCTACGTCACCCTAGCCCTGAGTATGTATAATAACCTACAGTCTATTTACATGTACGTCACCCATCGCCTGAGTAATGTATAATAACCTACAGCCTATTTACATGCTACGTCACCCATAGCCCTGAGTAATGTATAATAACCTACAGCCTATTTCACGCTACGTCACCATAGCGCTGAGTAATGTATAATAACCTACAGCTATTTACATGTACGTCACCCATAGCGCTGAGTAATGTATAATAACCTACAGCCTATTTACATGACACGTCACCCATAGCGCTGAGTAATGTATAATAACCTACAGCCTATTTACATGCTACGTCACCCATAGCGCTGAGTAATGTAAAATAACCTACAGCCTATTTACATGCTACGTCACCCATAGCGCCGAGTAATGTATAATAACCTACAGCCTATTTACATGCTACGTCACCCATAGCCGCGAGTAATGTATAATAACCTACAGCCTATTTACATGCTCGTCACCCATAGCCCTGAGTAATGTATAATAACCTACAGCCTATTTACATGCTACGTCACCCATAGCGCTGAGTAATGTATAATAACCTCCAGCCTATTTACATGCTACGTCACCCATAGCCCTGAGTATGTATAATAACCTACAGCCTATTTACATGCTACGTCACCCATAGCCCTGAGTAATGTATATAAACCTACACCTATTTACATGCTACGTCACCCATAGCGCTGAGTAATGTATAATAACCTACAGCCTATTTACATGCTACGTACCCCATAGCGCTGAGTAATGTATAATAACCTACAGCCTATTAACATGCTACGTCACCCATAGCGCTGAGTAATGTATAATAACCTACAGCCTATTTACATGCACGTCCCCCCTAAGCGCTGAGTAATGTATAATAACCTACAGCCTATTTACATGCTACGTCACCCATAGCGCTGAGTAATGTATAATAACCTACAGCCTATTTACATGCTACGTCACCCATAGCGCTGAGTAATGTATAATAACCTACAGCCTATTTACATGGTACGTCACCCATAGCCCTGAGTAATGTATAATAACCTTACAGTCTATTTACATGTACGTCACCCATAGCGCTGAGTAATGTATAATAACCTACAGCCTATTTACATGCTAGTCACCCATACGCCTGAGTAATGTATAATAACCTACAGCCTATTTACATGGTACGTCACCCATAGCGCTGAGTAATGTATAATAACCTACAGCCTATTTACAGCTACGTCACCCATAGCGCAGTAATGTATAATAACCTACAGCCTATTTACATGCTACGTCACCATAGCGCTGAGTAATGTATAATAACCTACAGCCTATTTACATGCTACGTCACCCATAGCGCTGAGTAATGTATAATAACCTACAGCCTATTTACATGCTACGTCACCCATAGCGCTGAGTAATGTATAATAACCTACAGCCTATTTACATGCTACGTCACCCATAGCGCTGAGTAATGTATAATAACCTCAGCCTATTTACATGCTACGTCACCCATAGCGCTGAGTAATGTATAATAACCTACAGCCTATTTACATGCTACGTCACCCATAGCGCCTGAGTAATGTATAATAACCTACAGCCTATTTACATGCTACGTCACCCATAGCGCTGAGTAATGTATAATAACCTACAGCCTATTTACATGCTACGTCACCCATAGCGCTGAGTAATGTATAATAACCTACAGCCTATTTACATGCTCGTCACCCATAGCCTGAGTAATGTATAATAACCTACAGCCTATTTACATGCTACGTCACCCATAGCGCTGAGTAATGTATAATAACCTACAGCCTATTTACATGCTACGTCACCCATAGCGCTGAGTAATGTATAATAACCTACACCTATTTACATGCTACGTCACCCATAGCGCTGAGTAATGTATAATAACACAGCCTATTTACATGCTACGTCACCCATACGCTGAGTAATGTATAATAACCTACAGCCTATTTACATGCTACGTCACCCATAGCGCTGAGTAATGTAAATAACCTACAGCCTATTTACATGCTACGTCACCCATAGCGCTGAGTAATGTATAATAACCTACAGCCTATTTACATGCTACGTCACCCATAGCGCCGAGTAATGTATAATAACCTACAGCCTATTTACATGCTACGTCACCCATAGCCCTGAGTAATGTATAATAACCTACAGCCTATTTACATGCTACGTCACCCATAGCGCCGAGTAATGTATAATAACCTACAGCCTATTTACATGCTACGTCACCCATAGCGCCGAGTAATGTATAATAACCTACAGCCTATTTACATGCTACGTCACCCATAGCGCCGAGTAATGTATAATAAACCTACAGCCTATTTACATGCTACGTCACCCATAGCGCCTGAGTAATGTATAATAACCTACAGCCTATTTACATGCTACGTCACCCATAGCGCTGAGTAATGATAATAACCTACAGCCTATTTACATGCTACGTCACCCATAGCGTGAGTAATGTAATAACCTACAGCCTATTTACATGCTACGTCACCCATAGCGCTGAGTAATGTATAATAACCTACAGCCTATTTACATGCTACGTCACCCATAGCGCGAGTAATGTAAATAACCTCAGCCTATTTACATGCTACGTCACCCATAGCGCCGAGTAATGTATAATAACCTACAGCCTATTTACATGCTACGTCACCCATAGCGCGAGTAATGTAAAAACCTACAGCCTATTTACATGCTACGTCACCCATAGGCCGAGTAATGTATATAACCTACAGCCTATTTACATGCTACGTCACCCATAGCGCCGAGTAATGTATAATAACCTACAGCCTATTTACATGCTACGTCACCCATAGCGCCGAGTAATGTATAATAACCTACAGCCTATTTACATGCTACGTCACCCATAGCGCCGAGTATGATAATAACCTACAGCCTATTTACATGCTACGTCACCCATAGCGCGAGTAATGTATAATAACCTACAGTATTTACATGCTACGTCACCCCATAGCGCCGAGTAATGTATAATAACCTACAGCCTATTTACATGCTACGTCACCCATAGCGCGAGTAATGTATAATAACCTACAGCCTATTTACATGCTACGTCACCCATAGCCGAGTAATGTATAATAACCTACAGCCTATTTACATGCTACGTCACCATAGCGCCGAGTAATGTATAATAACCTACAGCCTATTTACATGCTACGTCACCCATAGCGCGAGTAAGTTGAATATAACCTACAGCCTATTTACATGCTACGTCACCCATAGCGCCGAGTAATGTAATAACCTACAGCCTATTTACATGCTACGTCACCCATAGCGCTCGAGTAATGTATAATAACCTACAGCCTATTTACATGCTACGTCACCCATAGCGCCGAGTAATGTATAATAACCTACAGCCTATTTACATGCTACGTCACCCATAGCGCCGAGTAATGTATAATAAACCTACAGCCTATTTACATGCTACGTCACCCATAGCGCCGAGTATGTATAATAACCTACAGCCTATTTACATGCTACGTCACCCATAGCCCTGAGTAATGTATAATAACCTACAGCCTATTTACATGCTACGTCACCCATAGCGCCGAGTAATGTAATAACCTACAGCCTATTTACAGCTACGTCACATAGCGTGAGTAATGTATAATAACCTACAGCCTATTTACATGCTACGTCACCCATAGCGCCGTAAGTGTATAATAACCTACAGCCTATTTACATGCTACGTCACCCATAGCGCCGAGTAATGTATAATAACCTACAGCCTATTTACATGCTACGTCACCCATAGCGCCGAGTAATGTATAATAACCTACAGCCTATTTACATGCTACGTCACCCATAGCGCCGAGTAATGTATAATAAACCTACAGCCTATTTACATGCTACGTCACCCATAGCGCCGAGTAATGTATAATAACCTACAGCCTATTTACATGCTACGTCACCCATAGCGCTGAGTAATGTATAATAACCTCAGCCTATTTACATGTGTACGTCACCCATAGCCGAGTAATGTATAATAACCTACAGCCTATTTACATGCTACGTCACCCATAGCCCGAGTAATGTATAATAACCTACAGCCTATTTACATGCTACGTCACCCATAGCGCCGAGTAGTATGTATAATAACCTACAGCCTATTTACATGCTACGTCACCCATAGCGCGAGTAATGATAATAAACCTACAGTATATTTACATGCTACGTCACCCATAGCGCCGAGTAAGTATAATAACCTACAGCCTATTTACATGCTACGTCACCCATTCACTGGAGTAATGTATAATAACCTACAGCCTATTTACATGCTACGTCACCCATAGCGCTGAGTAATGTATAATAACCTACAGCCTATTTACATGCTACGTCACCCATAGCGCTGAGTAATGATAATAACTACAGTCTATTTACATGGTACGTCACCCCATAGCGCTGAGTATGTGTAAATAACCTACAGCCTATTTACATGCTACGTCACCCATAGCGCTGAGTAATGTATAATAACCTCAGCCTATTTACATGCTACGTCACCCATAGCCCTGAGTAATGTATAATAACCTACAGCCTATTTACATGCTACGTCACCCATAGGTGAGTAATGTATAATAACCTACAGCCTATTTACATGTACGTCACCCATAGCGCTGAGTAATGTATAATAACCTACAGCCTATTTACATGCTACGTCACCCATAGCCTGAGTAATGTATAATAACCTACAGTCTATTTACATGTACGTCACCCATAGCCCTGAGTAAGTATAATAACCTACAGCCTATTTACATGCTACGTCACCCATAGCCTGAGTAATGTATAATAACCTACAGTCATTTACATGGTACGTCACCCATAGCGCTGAGTAATGTATAATAACCTACAGCCTATTTACATGCTACGTCACCCATAGCCTGAGTAATGTATAATAACCTACAGCCTATCATGCTACGTCACCCATAGCCCTGAGTAATGTATAATAACCTACAGCCTATTTACATGGCTACGTCACCCATAGCGCTGAGTAATGTATAATAACATACATCTATTTACATGCTACGTCACCCATAGCCCTGAGTAATGTATAATAACCTACAGCCTATTTACATGCTACGTCACCCATAGCCTGAGTAATGTATAATAACCTACAGCCTATTTACATGCTACGTCACCCATAGCCTGAGTAATGTATAATAACCTACAGCCTATTTACATGCTACGTCACCCATAGCCCTGAGTAATGTATAATAACCTACAGTCATACATGCTACGTCACCCATAGCGCTGAGTAATGTATAATAACCTCAGCCTATTTACATGGTACGTCACCCATAGCGCTGAGTAATGTATAATAACCTACAGCTATTTACATGCTACGTCACCCATAGCCCTGAGTAATGTATAATAACCTACAGCCTATTTACATGCTACGTCACCCATAGCGCCGAGTAATGTATAATAACCTACAGCCTATTTACATGTACGTCACCCATAGCGCCGAGTAATGTATAATAACCTACAGCCTATTTACATGCTACTCACCCATAGCCTGAGTAATGTATAATAACCTACAGTCTATTTACATGCTACGTCACCCATAGCCTGAGTAATGTATAATAACCTACAGCCTATTACATGCTACGTCACCCATAGCCTGAGTAATGATAATAACCTACAGCCTATTTACATGCTAGACCCATAGGCTGAGTAATGTATAAACCTACAGCCTATTTACATGTACGTCACCCATAGCCTGAGTAATGTATAATAACCTACAGCCTATTACATGCTAGTCTCACCATAGCGCTGAGTAATGTATAATAACCTACAGCCTATTTACATGTACGTCACCCATAGCCCTGAGTAATGTATATAAACCTACAGCCTATTTACATGCTACGTCACCCATAGCCGAGTAATGTATAATAACCTACAGCCATTTACATGGTACGTCCACCATAGCCTGAGTAATGTATAATAACCTACAGCTATTACTGCTACGTCACACCTAGCGCTGAGTAATGATAATAACCTACAGCCTATTTACATGCTACGTCACCCATAGCCTGAGTATGATAATACCTACAGCCTATTTACATCTGACGTCACCCATAGCCCTGAGTAATGTATAATAACCTACAGCCTATTTACATGCTACGTCCCACCATAGCGCTGAGTAATGTATAATAACCTACAGCCTATTTACATGCTACGTCACCCATAGCGCTGAGTAATGTATAATAACCTACAGCCTATTTACATGCTACGTCACCCATAGCGCTGAGTAATGTATAATAACCTACAGCCTATTTACATGTACGTCACCCATAGCGCCTGAGTAATGTATAAAACCTACAGCCTATTTACATGCTACGTCACCCATAGCCCTGAGTAATGTGTAATAACCTACAGCCTATTTACATGCTACGTCACCCATAGCGCGCGTAGTGTAATAACCTACAGCCTATTTACATGCTACGTCACCCATAGCGCGAGTAATGTATAATAACCTACAGCCTATTTACATGCTACGTCACCCATAGCGCCTGAGTAATGTATAATAACCTACAGCCTATTTACATGCTACGTCACCCATAGCGCTGAGTAATGTATAATAACCTACAGCCTATTTACAGCTACGTCACCCATAGCGCTGAGTAGTAATGTAAATAACCTACAGCCTATTTACATGCTACGTCACCCATAGCGCCGAGTAATGATAATAACCTACAGCCTATTTACATGCTACGTCACCCATAGCGCGGTAATGTATAATAACCTACAGCCTATTTACATGCTACGTCACCCATAGCGCGAGTAATGTATAATAACCTACAGCCTATTTACATGCTACGTCACACCATAGCGCCGAGTAATGTATAATAACCTACAGCCTATTTACATGCTACGTCACCCATAGCGCCGAGTAATGTATAATAACCTACAGCCTATTTACATGCTACGTCACCCATAGCCCTGAGTAATGTATAATAACCTACAGACCTATTTACATGCTACGTCACCCATAGCGCTGAGTAATGTATAATAACCTACAGCCTATTACATGCTACGTCACCCATAGCGCGAGTAATGTAATAACCTACAGCCTATTTACATGCTACGTCACCCATAGCCCTGAGTAATGTATAATAACCTACAGCCTATTTACATGCTACGTCACCCATAGCGCGAGTAATGATATAACCTACAGCCTATTTACATGTACGTCACCCATAGCCCTGAGTAATGTATAATAACCTACAGCCTATTTACATGCTACGTCACCCATAGCCCTGAGTAATGTATAATAACCTACAGCTATTTACATGCTACGTCACCCATAGCGCTGAGTAATGTATAATAACCTACAGCCTATTTACATGCTACGTCACCCATAGCCTGAGTAATGTATAATAACCTACAGCCTATTTACATGTACGTCACCCATAGCCCGTGAGTAGTATAATAACCTACAGCCTATTTACATGCACGTCACCCATAGCGCTGAGTAATGTTAATACTACAGCCTATTTACATGCTACGTCACCCATAGCGCTGAGTAATGTATAATAACCTACAGCCTATTTACATGCTACGTCACCCATAGCGCTGAGTAATGTATAATAACCTACAGCCTATTTACGCTACGTCACCCATAGCGCCTGAGTAATGTATAATAACCTACAGCCTATTTACATGCTACGTCACCCATAGCCCTGAGTAATGTATAATAACCTACAGCCTATTTACATGCTACGTCACCCATAGCGCGAGTAATGTTAATAACCTACAGCCTATTACATGCTACGTCACCCATAGCGCGAGTAATGTATAATAACCTACAGCCTATTCATGCTACGTCACCATAGCGCCGAGTAATGTATAATAACCTACAGCCTATTTACATGCTACGTCACCATAGCGCGAGTAATGTATAATAACCTACAGCCTATACATGCTACGTCACCCATAGCGCTGAGTAATGTATATAACCTACAGCCTATTTACATGCTACGTCACCCATAGCGCCGAGTAATGTATAATAACCTACAGCCTATTACATGCTACGTCACCCATAGCGCCGAGTAATGTATATAAACCTACAGCCTATTTACATGCTACGTCACCCATAGCGCCGAGTAATGTATAATACCTACAGCCTATTTACATGCTACGTCACCCATAGCGCCGAGTTATGATAATAACCTACAGCCTATTTACATGCTACGTCACCCTAGCGCGAGTAATGTATAATAACCTACAGCTATTTACATGCTACGTCACCCATAGCGCCTGAGTAATGTATAATAACCTACAGCCTATTTACATGCTACGTCACCCATAGCGCCGAGTAATGTATAATAACCTACAGCCTATTTACATGCTACGTCACCCATAGCGCCGAGTAATGTATAATAACCTACAGCCTATTTACATGTACGTCCCCATAGCGCTGAGTAATGTATAATAACCTAAGCTCTATTTACATGCTACGTCACCCATAGCGCTGAGTAATGTATAATAACCTACAGCCTATTTACATGGTACGTCACCCATAGCCCTGAGTAATGTATACCTAACAGCCTATTTACATGGTACGTCACCCATAGCCTGAGTAATGTATAATAACCTACAGCCTATTTACATGCTACGTCACCCATAGCCCTGAGTAATGTATAATAACCTACAGCCTATTTACATGCTACGTCACCCATAGCGCCGAGTAATGTATAATAACCTACAGCCTATTTACATGTACGTCACCCATAGCGCTGAGTAATGTATAAACCTACAGCCTATTTACATGCTACGTCACATAGCCTGAGTAATGTATAATAACCTACAGCCTATTTACAGCTACGTCACCCATAGCGCCGAGTAATGTATAATAACCTACAGCCTATTTACATGCTACGTCACCCATAGCGCTGAGTAAGTATAATAACCTACAGCCATTTACATGTACGTCACCCATAGCGCCGAGTAATGTATAATAACCTACAGCCTATTTAATGCTACGTCACCCATAGCGCTGAGTAATGTATATAAAATACCAGCAATTTACATGCTACGTCACCCATAGCGCTGAGTAATGTATAATAACCTACAGCCTTTACATGCTACGTCACCCATGCTGCGAGTAATTGATAAACCTACAGTCTATTTACATGTACGTCACCCCGCGCTGAGTAATGTATAAACCAGCCTATTTACATGCTACGTCACCCATAGCGCGAGTAATGTATAATAACCTACAGCCTATTTACATGCTACGTCACCCATAGCGCTGAGTAATGTATAATAACCACAGCCTATTTACAGCTACGTCACCCATAGCCCTGAGTAATGTATAATAACCTACAGCCTATTTACATGGTACGTCACCCATAGCCCTGAGTAATGTATAATAACCTACAGCCTATTTACATGGTACGTCACCCATAGCGCTGAGTAATGTATAATAACCTACAGCCTATTTACATGGTACGTCACCCATAGCCCTGAGTAAGTATAATAACCTACAGCCTATTTACATGCTACGTCACCCCAGCGCTGAGTAATGTATAATAACCTACAGCCTATTTACATGGTACGTCACCCATAGCGGAGTAATGTATAATAACCTACAGCCTATTTACATGCTACGTCACCCATAGCGCTGAGTAATGTATAATAACCTACAGCCTATTTACAGGCTACGTCACCCATGCGCCGAGTAAGTAGTAATGTGTAATAACCTACAGCCTATTTACATGCTACGTCACCCATAGCGCCGAGTAATGTATAATAACCTACAGTCTATTTACATGCTACGTCACCCATAGCGCCGAGTAATGTATAATAACCTACAGCCTATTTACATGCTACGTCACCCATAGCGCCGAGTAATGTAATAAACCTACAGCCTATTTACATGGTACGTCACCCATAAGCCGAGTAATTGTATATAACCTACAGCCTATTTACATGCTACGTCACCCATAGCGCTGAGTAATGTATAATAACTACAGCCTATTTACATGGTACGTCACCCATAGCCCTGAGTAATGTATAAAACCTACAGCCTATTTACATGCTACGTCACCCATAGCGCGAGTAAGTATAATAACCTACAGTCTATTTACATGCTACGTCACCCATAGCGCCGAGTAATGTATAAAACCTACAGCCTATTTACATGCTACGTCACCCATAGCGCCGAGTAATGTATAATAACCTACAGCCTATTTACATGCTACGTCACCCATAGCGCTGAGTAATGTATAATAACCTACAGCCATTTAACTGGTACGTCACCATCGCTGAGTAATGTATAAAACCTACAGCCTATTTAACATGGTACGTCACCCATAGCGCTGAGTAATGTATAATAACCTACAGCCTATTTACATGGTACGTCACCCATAGAGCTGAGTAATGTATAATAACCTACACGCTATTTACATGCTGACGTCACCCATAGCGCCGAGTAATGTATAATAACCTCAGCCTATTTACATGCACGTCACCCATAGCGCCGAGTAATGTATAAAAAACCTACAGCCTATTTACATGGTACGTCACCCATAGCCCTGAGTAATGTATAATAACCTACAGCCTATTTACATGGTACGTCACCCATAGCGCTGAGTAATGATAAACCTACAGCCTATTACATGCTACGTCACCCATAGCGATGAGTAATGTATAATAACCTACAGCCTATTTACATGTAACGTCACCCATAGCCTGAGTAATGTATAATAACCTACAGCCTATTTACATGCTACGTCACCCATAGCCCTGAGTAATGTATAATAACCTACAGCCTATTTACAGGTACGTCACCCATAGCCCTGAGTAATGTATAATAACCTACAGCTATTTAATGCTACGTCACCCATAGCCTGAGTAATGATAATAACCTACAGCCTATTTACATGCTACGTCACCCATAGCGCTGAGTAATGTATAATAACCTACAGCTATTTACATGGTACGTCACCCATAGCGCTGAGTAATGTATAATAAACCTACAGCCTATTTACATGCTACGTCACCCATAGCGCTGAGTAATGTATAATAACCTACAGCCTATTTACATGCTACGACCCATAGCGCTGAGTAATGTATAATAACCTACAGCCTATTTACATGCTACGTCACCCATAGCGCTGAGTAATGTATAAAACCTACAGCCTATTTACATGCAGTTCACCCATAGCGCTGAGTAATGTATAATAACCTACAGCCTATTTACATGCTACGTCACCCATAGCCCTGAGTAATGTAATAACCTACAGCTATTTAATGCTACGTCACCCATAGCGCTGAGTAATGTATAATAACCTACAGCCTATTTACATGCTACGTCACCCATAGCCCTGAGTAATGTATAATAACCTACAGCCTATTTACATGCTACGTCACCATAGCCCTGAGTAAGTAGTATAATAACCTACAGCCTATTACATGCTACGTCACCCATAGCGCTGAGTAATGTATAATAACCTACAGCCTATTTACATGCTACGTCACCCATAGCGCTGAGTAATGTATAATAACCTACAGCCTATTTACATGCTACGTACCCATAGCGCTGAGTAATGTATAATAACCTACAGCCTATTTACATGCTACGTCACCCATAGCGCTGAGTAATGTATAATAACCTACAGCCTATTTACATGCTACGTCACCCATAGCGCTGAGTAATGTATAATAACCTACAGCCTATTTACATGCTACGTCACCCATAGCCTGAGTAAGTATAAAACCTACAGCCTATTTACATGCTACGTCACCCATAGCCCTGAGTAATGTATAATAACCTACAGCCTATTTACATGCTACGTCACCCATAGCGCCGAGTAATGTATAATAACCTACAGCCTATTACTGCAGGTCACCTCATAGCGCTGAGTAATGTATAATAACCTACAGTCTATTTACATGCTACGTCACCCATAGCGATGAGTAATGTATAATAACCTACAGCCTATTTACATGCTACCGTCCCCAAGCCCTGAGTAATGTATAATAACCTACAGCCTTTTACATGCTCACGTCACCCATAGCGCTGAGTAATGTATAATAACCTACAGCCTATTTACATGTACGTCACCCATAGCGCTGAGTAATGTATAATAACCTACAGCCTATTTACATGGTACGTCACCCATACGCTGATTAATGTATAATAACCTACAGCCTATTTACATGCTACGTCTCACCCATAGCGCTGAGTATGTATAATAACCTACAGCCTATTTACATGCTACGTCACCCATAGCGCTGAGTAATTGTATAATAACCTACAGCCTATTTACATGCTACGTCACCCATAGCGCTGAGTAATGTATAATAACCTACAGCTATTTACATGCTACGTCACCCATAGCGCTGAGTAATGTATAATAACCTACAGCCTTTTACATGCTACGTCACCCATAGCGCGAGTAATGTATAATAACCTACAGCCTATTTACATGCTACGTCACCCATAGCGCTGAGTAATGTATAATAACCTACAGCCTATTTACATGCTACGTCACCCATAGCGCTGAGTAATGTAATAACCTACAGCCTTTTACATGCTACGTCACCCATACCCTGAGTAATGTATAATAACCTACAGCCTATTTACATGCTACGTCACCCATAGCGCTGAGTAATGTATAATAACCTACAGCCTATTTACATGCTACGTCACCCATAGCGCTGAGTAATGTATAATAACCTACAGCCTATTTACATGCTACGTCACCCATAGCGCTGAGTAATGTATAATAACCTACAGCCTATTTACATGCTACGTCACCCATAGCGCTGAGTAATGTATAATACCTACAGCCTATTTACATGCTACGTCACCCATAGCGTGAGTAATGTATAATAACCTACAGCCTATTTACATGCTACGTCACCCATAGCGCTGAGTAATGTATATACCTACAGCCTATTTACATGCTACGTCCCCATAGCGCTGAGTAATGTATAATAACCTACAGCCTATTTACATGCTACGTCACCCATAGCGCTGAGTAATGTATAATAACCTACAGCCTATTACATGCTACGTCACCCATAGCGCGAGTAATGTATAATAACCTACAGCCTATTTACATGCTACGTCACCCATAGCCGAGTAATGTATAATAACCTACGCCTATTTACATGCTACGTCACCCATAGCGCGATAATGTATATAACCTACAGCCTATTTACATGCTACGTCACCCATAGCGCTGAGTAATGTATAATAACCTACAGCCTATTTACATGCTACGTCACCCATAGCCGAGTAATGTATAATAACCTACAGCCTATTTACATGCTACGTCACCCATAGCGCTGAGTAATGTATAATAACCTACAGCCTATTTACATGCTACGTCACCCATGCCGAGTAATGTTAATAACCTACAGCCTATTTACATGCTACGTCACCCATAGCGCGAGTAATGTATAATAACCTACAGCCTATTTACATGCTACTCACCCATAGCGCTGAGTAATGTATAATAACCTACAGCCTATTTACATGCTACGTCACCCATAGCGCATGTAATGTATAATAACCTACAGCCTATTTACATGCTACGTCACCCATAGCGCCGAGTAATGTATTAACCTACAGCCTATTTACATGCTACGTCACCCATACGCCGAGTAATGTATAATAACCTACAGCCTATTTACATGCTACGTCACCCATAGCGCCGAGTAATGTATAATACCTACACCTATTTTACATGCTACGTCACCCATAGCGCCGAGTAATGTATAATATACCTACGCCTATTTAACATGCTACGTCACCCATAGCGCCGAGTAATGTATAATAACCTACAGCCTATTTACATGCTACGTCACCCATAGCGCCGAGTAATGTATAATAACCTACAGCCTATTTACATGCTACGTCACCCATAGCCGAGTAATGTATAATAACCTACAGCCTATTTACATGCTACGTCACCCATAGCCCGAGTAATGTATAATAACCTACAGCCTATTTACATGCTACGTCACCCATAGCGCCGAGTAATGTATAATAACCTACAGCCTATTTACATGCTACGTCACCCATAGCCCGAGTAATGTATAATAACCTACAGCCTATTTACATGCTACCGTCACCCATAGCCCGAGTAATGTATAATAACCTACAGCCATTTACATGCTACGTCACCCATAGCGCCGAGTAATTATAATAACCTACAGCCTATTTACATGCTACGTCACCCATAGCGCCGAGTAATGTATAATAACCTACAGCCTATTTACATGCTACGTCCCCCATAGCGCCGAGTAATGTATAATAACCTACAGCCTATTTACATGCTACGTCACCCATAGCGCCGAGTAATGTATATAACCTACAGCCTTTTACATGCTACGTCACCCATAGCGCCGAGTAATGTATAATAACCTACAGCCTATTTACATGCTACGTCACCCATAGCGCCGAGTAATGTATAATAACCTACAGCCTATTTACATGCTACGTCACCCATACGTGAGTAATGTATATAACCTCACGCCTATTTACATGCTACGTCACCCATAGCGCTGAGTAATGTATAATACCTACAGCCTATTTACATGCTACGTCACCCATAGCGCCGAGTAATGTATAATAACCTACAGCCTATTTACATGCTACGTCACCCATAGCGCCGAGTAATGTATAATACCCTACAGCCTATTTACATGCTACGTCACCCATGCCGAGTAATGTATAATAACCTACAGCCTATTTACATGCTACGTCACCCATAGCCGCTGAGTAATGTATAATAACCTACAGCCTATTTACATGCTACTCACCCATAGCGCTGAGTAATGTATAATAACCTACAGCCTATTTACATGCTACGTCACCCATAGCGCCGAGTAATGTATAATAACCTACAGCCTATTTACATGCTACGTCACCCATAGCGCCTGAGTAATGTATAATAACCTACAGCCTATTTACATGCTACGCTCACCCATAGCCCGAGTAATGTATAATAACCTACAGCCTATTTACATGCTACGTCACCCATAGCGCGCGTAATGTATAATAACCTACAGCCTATTTACATGCTACGTCACCCATAGCCGAGTAATGTATAATAACCTACAGCCTATTTACATGCTACGTCACCCATCACCTGATTAATGTATAATAACCTACAGCCTATTTACATGCTACGTCCACCCATAGCGCTGAGTAATGTATAATAACCTACAGCCTATTTACATGCTACGTCACCCATAGCGCCGAGTAATGTATAATAACCTACAGCCTATTTACATGCTACGTCACCCATAGCGCCGAGTAATGTATAATAACCTACAGCCTATTTACATGCTACGTCACCCATAGCGCTGAGTAATGTATAATAACCTACAGCCTATTTACATGCTACGTCACCCATAGCCCTGAGTAATGTATAATACCTACACTCCTATTTACATGCTACGTCACCCATACGTGAGTAATGTATAATAACCTACAGCCTATTTACATGCTACGTCACCCATAGCGCTGAGTAATGTATAATAACCTACAGCCTATTTACATGCTACGTCACCCATAGCCCTGAGTAATGTATAATAACCTACAGCCTATTTACATGCTACGTCACCCATAGCCCTGATAATGTATAATAACCCCAGCTATTTACATGCTACGTCACCCATAGCCCTGAGTATGTATAATAACCTACAGTCTATTTACATGTCACGTCACCCATAGCGCTGAGTAATGTATAATAACCTACAGCCTATTTACATGCTACGTCACCCATAGCCCTGAGTAATGTATATAACCTACAGCCTATTTACATGCTACGTCCCCCATAGCCTGAGTAATGTATAATAACCTACAGCCATTTACATGGCTACGTCACCCATAGCGCTGAGTAATGTATAATAACCTACATCTATTTACATCTGCTACGTCACCCATAGCCCTGAGTAATGTATAATAACCTACAGCCTATTTACATGTACGTCACCCATAGCGCGAGTAATGTAT
Source organism: Hymenochirus boettgeri (assembly GCA_019447015.1). Lineage (NCBI taxonomy): Eukaryota > Metazoa > Chordata > Amphibia > Anura > Pipidae > Hymenochirus > Hymenochirus boettgeri. The sequence continues at coordinate 17,354,190 of CM033469.1, forward strand.
AAATAACCTACAGCCTATTTACATGCTACGTCCACCCAGCGCCTGAGTAATGTATAATAACCTACAGCCTATTTACATGCTACGTCACCCATAGCCTGAGTAATGTATAATAACCTACAGCTATTACATGCTACGTCACCCATAGCGCTAGTAATGTATAATAACCTACAGCCTATTTACATGGTACGTCACCCATAGCGCTGAGTAATGTATAATAACCTACAGTCCTATTACATGCTACGTCACCCATAGCCCTGAGTAATGTATAATAACCTACAGCCTATTTACATGCTACGTCACCCATAGCGCCGATAATGTATAATAACCTACACCTATTTACATGCTACGTCACCCATAGCGCTGAGTAATGTATAATAACCTACAGCCTATTTACATGCTACGTCACCCATAGCCCTGAGTAATGTATATAACCTACACTATTTACATGCACGTCACCCATACGCCCTGAGTAATGTATAATAACCTACAGCCTATTTACATGCTACGTCACCCATAGCCCTGAGTAATGTATAATACCTACAGCCATTTACATGCTACGTCACCCATACGCTGAGTAATGTATAATAACCTACAGCCTATTTACATGCTACGTCACCCATAGCCGAGAATGTATAATAACCTACAGCCTATTTACATGCTACGTCACCCATACGCTGAGTAATGTATAATAACCTACAGCCTATTTACATGCTACGTCACCCATAGCCCTGAGTAATGTATAATAACCTACACTATTTACATGCTACGTCACCATAGCCCTGAGTATGTATAATAACCTACACGCCTATTTACATGCTACGTCACCCATAGCCCTGAGTAATGTATAATAACCTACATACTATTTACTGCTACGTCACCCATAGCGCTGAGTAATGTATAATAACCTACAGCCTATTTACATGCTAACGTCACCCATAGCCCTGAGTAATGTATTATACCTACAGCCTATTTACATGCTACTTCACCCATAGCCCTGAGTAATGTATAATAACCTACAGCCTATTTACATGCTACGTCACCCATAGCGCTGAGTAATGTATAATAACCTACAGCCTATTTACATGCTACGTCACCCATACGCTGAGTTGTATAATAACCTACAGCCCTATTTACATGCTACGTCACCCATAGCGCTGAGTAATGTATAATAACCTACAGCCTATTTACATGCTACGTCACCCATAGCGCCTGAGTAATGTATATAACCTACAGCCTATTTACTGCTACGTCACCCATAGCCCTGAGTAATGTTAATAACCTACAGCCTATTTACATGCTACGTCACCCATAGCGCCTGAGTAATGTTAATAACCTACAGCCTATTTACATGCTACGTCACCCATACGCCTGATTAATGTATAATAACCTACAGCCTATTTACTGCTACGTCACCCATAGCCCTGAGTAATGTAATAATAACCTCCAGCCTATTTACATGCTACGTCACCCATAGCGCCTGAGTAATGTATAATAACCTACAGCCTATTTACTGCTACGTCACCCATAGCGCTGAGTAATGTATAATAACCTACAGCCTATTTACATGCTACGTCACCCATAGCGCCGAGTATGTATAATAACCTACAGCCTATTTACATGCTACGTCACCCATAGCGCCGAGTAATGTTATAACCTACAGCCTATTTACATGCTACGTCACCCATAGCCCGAGTAATGTTAAATAACCTACAGCCTATTTACATGCTACGTCACCCATAGCGCCGAGTAATGTATAATAACCTACGCCTATTACCATGCTACGTCACCCATAGCGCCGAGTAATGTAATATAACCTACAGCCTATTTACATGCTACGTCACCCATAGCGCTGAGTAATGTATAATAACCTACAGCCTATTTACATGCTACGTCACCCATACCCTGAGTAATGTATAATAACCTCAGCCTATTTACATGCTACGTCACCCATAGCGCTGAGTAATGTATAATAACCTACAGCCTATTTACATGTACGTCACCCATAGCGCCTGAGTAATGTATAATAACCTACAGCCTATTTACATGCTACGTCACCCATAGCGCGATTAATGTATAAAAACCTACAGCCTATTTACATGCTACGTCACCCATAGCGCTGAGTAATGTATATAACCTACAGCCTATTTACATGCTACGTCACCATAGCCCGAGTAATGTATAATAACCTACAGCTATTTACATGCTACGTCACCCATAGCGCGCGAGTAATGTATAATAACCTACAGCCTATTTACATGCTACGTCACCCTAAGCCCTGTAATGTATATAACCTACAGCCTATTTACATGCTAGTCACCCATAGCCCGAGTAATGTATAATAACCTACGCCTATTACATGCTACGTCACCCATACGCAGTAATGTAAATAACCTACAGCCATTTTACATGCTACGTCACCCATAGCGCTGATATAATGTATAATAACCTACAGCCTATTTACATGCTACGTCACCCATAGCGCCTGAGTAATGTATAAACCTACAGCCTATTTACATGCTACGTCACCCATAGCGCCGAGTAATGTATAATAACCTACACGCCTATTTACATGCTACGTCACCCATAGCCCTGAGTAATGTATAATAACCTACACCTATTTACATGCTACGTCACCCATAGCGCCAGTAATGTTAATAACCTACAGCCTATTTACATGCTACGTCACCCATAGCGCCGAGTAATGTATAATAACCTCCAGCCTATTTACATGCTACGTCACCCATAGCGCCGAGTAATGTAAATAACCTACACGCCTATTTACATGCTACGTCACCCATAGCGCCGAGTAATGTATAATAACCTACAGCCTATTTACATGCTACGTCACCCATAGCGCTGAGTAATGTAATATAACCTACAGCCTATTTACATGCTACGTCACCCATAGCGCCGAGTAATGTATAATACCTACAGCCTATTTACATGCTACGTCACCCATAGCGCCGAGTAATGTTAATAACCTACACCTATTTACATGCTACGTCACCCATAGCGCCGAGTAATGTATAATAACCTACTACAGCCTATTTACATGCTACGTCACCCATAGCGCCGAGTAATGTATAATAACCTACAGCCTATTTACATGCTACGTCACCCATAGCGCCGAGTAATGTATAATAACCTACAGCCTATTTACATGCTACGTCCCCCATAGGCCGAGTAATGTATAATAACCTACAGCCTATTTACATGCTACGTCACCCATAGCGCCGAGTAATGTATAATAACCTACAGCCTATTTACATGCTACGTCACCATAGCGCCGAGTAATGTATAATAACCTACACCTATTTACATGCTACGTCACCCATAGCGCGAGTAATGTATAATAACCTACAGCCTATTTACATGCTACGTCACCCTAGCGCTGAGTAATGTATAATAACCTACAGCCTATTTACATGCTACGTCACCCATAGCCCTGAGTAATGTATAATAACCTACAGCCTATTTACATGTACGTCACCATACCCTGAGTAATGTTAATACCCTACAGCCTATTTACATGCTACGTCACCCATAGCGCCTGAGTAATGTATAATAACCTACAGCCTATTTACATGCTACGTCACCCATAGCGCCGAGTAATGTATAATAACCTACAGCCTATTTTACTGTACGTCACCCATGCGCTGAGTAATGTAATAACCTACAGCCTATTTACATGCTACGTCACCCCATAGCCCTGAGTAATGTATAATAACCTACAGCCTATTTACATGCTACGTCACCCATAGCGCCGAGTAATTGTATATAACCTACAGCCTATTTACATGCTACGTCACCCATAGCGCTAGTAATGTATATAACCTACAGCCATTTACATGCTACGTCACCCATACGCCGAGTAATGTAATAATACCTACAGCCTATTTACATGCTACGTCACCCATAGCGCTGAGTAATGTAATATACCCTACAGCCTATTTACATGCTACGTCACCCATAGCGCTGAGTAATGTATAATAACCTACAGCCTATTTACATCTACGTCCACCCATGCTGAGTAATGTATAATAACCTACACCTATTTACATGCTACGTCACCCATAGCCCTGAGTAATGTATATAACCTACAGCCTATTACATGCTACGTCCCCCATAGCGCTGAGTAATGTATAATAACCTACAGCCTATTTACATGCTACGTCACCCATAGTGCGCATTAATGTATAATAACCTACAGCCTATTTACATGCTACGTCCACCCATAGCCCTGAGTAATGTATAATAACCTACAGCCTATTTACATGACGTCACCCATAGCCCTGAGTAATGTATAATAACCTACAGCCCTATTTACATGTACGTCACCCATAGCGCTGAGTAATGTATAATAACCTACAGCCTATTTACATGGTACGTCACCCATAGCGCTGAGTAATATAATACCTACAGCCTATTTACATGCTACGTCACCCATAGCGCTGAGTAATGTATATAACCTACAGCCTATTTACATGGCTACGTCACCCATAGCGCTGAGTAATGTATAATAACCTACAGCCTATTTCCATGCTACGTCACCCATAGCGCTGAGTAATGTATATAACCTACAGCCTATTTACATGCTACGTCACCCATAGCGCGATTAATGTTAATAACCTACAGCCTATTTACATGCTACGTCACCCATAGCGCCGAGTAATGTATATAACCTACAGCTATTTACATGCTACCACCCATGCTCGAGTAATGTATAATAACCTACAGCCTATTTACATGCTACGTCACCCATAGCGCCGAGTAATGTATAATAACCTACAGCCTATTTACATGTACGTCACCCATAGCGCCGAGTAATGTATAATAACCTACAGCCTATTACATGCTACGTCACCCATAGCGCTGAGTAATGTATAAAAACCTACAGCCTATTTACATGGCCGTCACCCATAGCCCTGAGTAATGTATAATAACCTACAGCCTATTTACATGCTACGTCACCCATAGCGCGTAGTAATGTATAATAACCTACAGCTATTTACATGCTACGTCACCCATAGCGCGAGTAATGTATAATAACCTACAGCCTATTTACATGCACGTCACCCATAGCGCCGAGTAATGTATAATAACCTACAGCCTATTTACATCTACGTCACCCATAGCGCTGAGTAATGTATAATAACCTACAGCCTATTTACATGGTACGTCCACCATAGCGCTGAGTAATGTATAATAACCTACAGCCTATTTACATGGTACGTCACCCATACCTGGTAATGTATAAACCTACAGCCTATTTACATGTCCGTCACCCATAGCGTGAGTAATGTATAATAACCTACAGCCTATTTACATGCTACTTCACCCATAGCGCCGAGTAATGTATAATACCCTCAGCCTATTTACATGCTACGTCACCCATACGCCGAGTAATGTAAATAAACCTACAGCCTATTTCATGGCCTACCCATAGCCCTGAGTAATGTAATATACACCTACAGCCTATTTACATGTACGTCACCCATAGCGCTGAGTAATGTATAATAACCTACATCCTATTTCCATGCTACGTCACCCTAGCGAGGAGTAATGTATAATAACCTACAGCCTATTTACATGCTACGTCACCCTAGCCCTGAGTATGTATAATACCTACAGCCTATTTACATGCTACGTCACCCATAGCCTGAGTAATGTATATAACCTACAGCTATTTACTGGTACGTCACCCATAGCCCTGAGTAATGTATAATAACCTACAGCCTATTTACATGGCTACGTCACCCATAGCCCTGAGTAATGTATATAACCTACAGCCTATTTACATGCTACGTCACCCATAGCGCTGAGTATTGTATAATAACCTACAGCTATTTACATGGTACGTCACCCATAGCGCTGAGTAATGTATAAAACCTACAGCCTATTTACATGCTACGTCACCCATAGCGCTGAGTAATGTTAATAACCTACAGCCTATTTACATCTACTCACCCATACGCTGAGTAATGTATAATACCTACAGCCTATTTACATGCTACGTCACCCATAGCGCCGAGTAATGTATAATAACCTACAGCCTATTTACATGCTACGTCACCCATAGCGCTGAGTAATGTATAATAACCTACAGCCTATTTACATGCTACGTCACCCATAGCCCTGAGTAATGTATAATAACCTACAGCCTATTTACATGCTACGTCACCCATAGCGCTGAGTAATGTATAATAACCTACAGCCTATTTACATGCTACGTCACCCATAGCGCTGAGTAATGTATAATAACCTACAGCCTATTTACATGCTACGTCACCCATACCCTGAGTATGTATAATACCTACGCCTATTTACATGCTACGTCACCCATAGCGCTGAGTAATGTATAATAACCTACAGCCTATTTAACATGCTACGTCCCCCATAGCGCTGAGTAATGTATAATAACCTACAGCCTATTACATGCTACGTCACCCATAGCGCTGATAATGTATAATAACCTACAGCCTATTTACATGCTACGTCACCCATAGCGCTGAGTAATGTATAATACCTACAGCCTATTTACATGCTACGTCACCCTAAGCGCTGAGTAATGTATAATAACCTACAGCCTATTTACATGCTACGTCACCCATAGCCCGAGTAATGTATAATAACCTACAGCCTATTTACATGCTACGTCACCCATAGCCCTGAGTAATGTAAAATAACCTACAGCCTATTTACATGCTACGTCCCCCATAGCGCCGAGTAATGTATAATAACCTAAGCCTATTTCATGCTACGTCACCCATAGCGCTGAGTATGTATAATAACCTACAGCCTATTTACATGCTACGTCACCCTAGCGCTGAGTAATGTTAAATAACCTACAGCCTATTTACATGCTACGTCACCCAGCGCTGAGTAATGTATAATAACCTACAGCCTATTTACATGCTATCACCCATAGCGCTGAGTAATGTATAATAACCTACAGCCTATTTACATGCTACGTCACCCATAGCGCTGAGTAATGTATAATAAACCTACAGCCTATTTACATGCTACGTCACCCATAGCCCTGAGTAATGTAAATAACCTACAGCCTATTTACCTGCTACGTCACCCTAGCCCTGAGTAATGTTAATAACCTACAGCCTATTTACATGCTACGTTCAACCCATAGCGCTGAGTAATGTAAATAACCTACAGCCTTTTACATGCTACGTCACCATAGCGCTGAGTAATGTATAATAACCTACAGCCCTATTTACATGCTACGTCACCCATAGCGCTGAGTAATGTATAATAACCTACAGCCTATTTACATGGTACGTCACCCATAGCGCTGAGTAATGTATATAACCTACAGCCTATTTACATGCTACGTCACCCTAGCGCTGAGTAATGTATAATAACCTACAGCCTATTTACATGCTACGTCACCCATAGCGCTGAGTAATGTATAATACCTACCAGCCTATTTACAGCTACGTCACCCTAAGCGCGAGTAATGTATAATAACCTACACCTATTTACATGCTAGTCACCCATAGCGCAGTAATGTAATATAACCTACAGCCTATTTACATGCTACGTCACCCATAGCGCTGAGTAATGTATAATAACCTACAGCCTATTTACATGCTACTCACCCTAGCCCTGAGTAATGTAAATAACCTACAGCCTATTTACATGCTACGTCACCCATAGCCTGAGTAATTGTATATAACCTACAGCCTATTTACATGCTACGTCACCCATAGCGCTGAGTAATGTATAATAACCTACAGCCTATTTACATGCTACGTCACCCATAGCCTGAGTAATGTATAATAACCTACAGCCTATTTACATGCTCCGTCACCCATACGCTGAGTATGTATATAACCTACAGCCTATTTACATGCTACGTCCCCCATAGCGCTGAGTAATGTATAATAACCTACAGCCTATTTACATGCTACGTCACCCATAGCGTGAGTAATGTATATAACCTACAGCCTATTTACATGCTACGTCACCCATAGCGCTGAGTAATGTATAATAACCTACACCTATTATACATGCTACGTCACCCATAGCGCGAGTAATGTATAATAACCTACAGCCTATTTACATGCTACGTCACCCATAGCCGCTGAGTAATGTATATAACCTACAGCCTATTTACATGCTACGTCCCCCATAGCGCTGAGTAATGTATAATAACCTACAGCCTATTTACATGCTACGTCACCCATAGCGCGAGTAATGTATAATAACCTACAGCCTATTTACATGCTACGTCACCCATAGCGCGAGTAATGTATAATAACCTACAGCCTATTTACATGCTACGTCACCCATACGCCGAGTAATGTATAATAACCTACAGCCTATTTACATGCTACGTCACCCATAGCGTGAGTAATGTATAATAACCTACAGCCTATTTACATGCTACGTCACCCATAGCGCCGAGTAATGTTAATAACCTACAGCCTATTTACATGCTACGTCACCCATAGCGCGAGTAATGTATATAACCTACAGCCTATTTCATCACTACGTCACCCATAGCGCGAGTAATGTATATAAACCTACAGCCTATTTACATGCTACGTCACCCATAGCGCGAGTAATGTATAATAACCTACAGCCTATTTACATGCTACGTCACCCATAGCGCTGATTAATGTATAATAACCTACAGCCTATTTACATGCTACGTCACCCATAGCGCTGAGTAATGTATAATAACCTACAGCCTATTTACATGCTACGTCACCCATAGCGCGAGTATGTATATAACCTACAGCCTATTTACATGCTACGTCACCCATCGCCGAGTAATGTATAATAACCTACACCCTATTTACATGCTACGTCACCCATAGCGCTGAGTAATGTATATAACCTACAGTTATTTACATGCTACGTACCCATAGCGCGAGTAATGTATAATAACCTACAGCCTATTTCATGCTACGTCACCCATAGCCCGAGTAATTATAATAACCTACAGCCTATTTACATGCTACGTCACCCATAGCCCTGAGTAATGTATATAACCTACAGCCTATTTACATGCTACGTCACCCATAGCCCGAGTAATGTATAATAACCTACAGCCTATTTACATGCTACGTCACCCATAGCCCGAGTAATGTATATAACCTACAGCCTATTTACATGCTACGCCACCCATAGCCCTGATAGTATAATAACCTACAGCCTATTTACATGCTACGTCACCCATAGCGCTGAGTAATGTATAATAACCTACAGCCTATTTACATGCTACGTCACCCATAGCGCCGAGTAATGTATAATAACCTACAGCCTATTTACATGCTACGTCACCCATAGCGCCGAGTAATGTATAATAACCTACAGCCTATTTACATGCTACGTCACCCATAGCGCGTAATGTATAATAACCTACAGCCTATTTACATGCTACGTCACCCATAGCGCCGAGTATGTTAATAACCTACAGCCTATTTACATGCTACGTCACCCATAGCGCCGAGTAATGTATAATACCTACAGCCTATTTACATGCTACGTCACCCATAGCGGAGTATGTATAATAACCTACAGCCTATTTACATGCTACGTCACCCATAGCGCCGAGTATGTATAATAACCTACAGCCTATTTACATGCTACGTCACCCATAGCGCCGAGTAATGTATATAACCTACAGCCTATTTACTGCTACGTCACCCATACGCCGAGTAATGTATAATAACCTACAGCCTATTTACATGCTACGTCACCCATAGCGCCGAGTAATGTATAATAACCTACAGCCTATTTACATGCTACGTCACCCATAGCGCCGAGTAATGTATAATAACCTACAGCCTATTTACATGCTACGTCACCCATAGCCCGAGTAATGTATATAACCTACAGCCTATTTACATGCTATCACCCATAGCCCTGAGTAATGTTATAACCTACAGCCTATTTACATGCTACGTCCCCATAGCGCCCTGAGTAATGTATAATAACCTACAGCCTATTTACATGCTACGTCACCCATAGCCCGAGTAATGTATAATAACCTACACGCCTTTTACATGCTACGTCACCCATAGCGCGAGTAATGTATATAAACCTACAGCCTATTTACATGCTACGTCACCCATAGCGCCGAGTAATGTATAATAACCTACAGCCTATTACATGCTACGTCACCCATACGAGTAATGTTATAATACCTACAGCCTATTTACATGCTACGTCACCCATAGCGCTGAGTAATGTATAATAACCTACGCCTATTTACATGCTACGTCACCCATAGCGCTGAGTAATGTATAATAACCTAGCAGCCTATTTACATGCTACGTCACCCATAGCGCGAGTAATGTATAATAACCTACAGCCTATTTACATGCTACGTCACCCATAGCGCTGAGATAATGTATAATAACCTACAGCCTATTTACTGCTACGTCACCCATAGCCCTGAGTAATGTATAATAACCTACAGCCTATTTACATGCTACGTCACCCATAGCGTGAGTAATGTATAATAACCTACAGCCTATTTACATGCTACGTCACCCATAGCGCTGATAATGTATAATAACCTACAGCCTATTTACATGCTACGTCACCCATCCCTGAGTAATGTATAATAACCTACAGCTATTTACATGGACGTCACCCATAGCCCTGAGTAATGTATAATAACCTACAGCCTATTTACATGCTACGTCACCCATAGCCCTGAGTAATGTATATAACCTACAGCCTATTTACATGCTACGTCACCCTAGCGCTGAGTAATGTATAATAACCTACAGCCTATTTACATGCTACGTCACCCATAGCCCTGAGTAATGTATAATAACCTACAGCCTATTTACATGCTACGTCACCCATAGGCCCTGGTAATGTATAATAACCTACAGCCTATTTACATGCTACGTCACCCATAGCGCTGAGTAATGTATATAACCTACAGCTATTTACATCTACGTCACCCATAGCCCTGAGTAATGTTAATAACCTACAGCCTATTTACATGCTACGTCACCCATAGCGCCGAGTAATGTATAATCCCTACAGCCTATTTACATGCTACGTCACCCATAGCGCGAGTAATGTATAATAACCTACAGCCTATTTACATGCTACGTCACCCATAGCGCTGAGTAATGTATAATAACCTACAGCCTATTACATGCTACGTCACCCATAGCGCTGGTATGTATAAAAACCTACAGCCTATTTACATGGTACGTCACCCATAGCGCTGAGTAATGTATAATAACAACAGCTATTTACATGCTACGTCACCCATAGCCCTGAGTAATGTAAATAACCTACAGCCTATTTACATTCTACGTCACCCATAGCCTGAGTAATGTATAATAACCTACAGCCTATTTACATGCTACGTCACCCATAGCGCCGAGTAATGTATAATAACCTACAGCCTATTTACATGCTACGTCACCCATAGCCCTGAGTAATGTATAATAACCTACAGCCTATTTACATGCTACGTCACCCATAGCCTGAGTAATGTATAATAACCTACAGCTATTTACATGCTACTCACCCATAGCCCTGAGTAATGTATAATAACCTACAGCCTATTTACATGCTACGTCACCCCATAGCGCTGAGTAATGTATAATAACCTACAGCCTATTTACATGCTACGTCACCCATAGCCCTGAGTAATGTATAATAACCTACAGCCTATTTACATGCTACGTCACCCATAGCGCTGAGTAATGTATATAACCTACAGCCTATTTACATGTACGTCACCCATAGCCCTGAGTAATGTATAATAACCTCACAGCTATTTCATGCTACGTCACCCATAGCCCTGAGTAATTTATAATAACCTACAGCCTATTTACATGCTACGCCCCCATAGCCCGAGTAATGTATAATAACCTACAGCCTATTTACATGCTACGTCACCCATAGCCTGAGTAATGTATAATAACCTACAGCCTATTTACATGCTACGTCACCCATAGCCCTGAGTAGTATAATAACCTACAGCCTATTTACATGCTACGTCACCCATAGCCCTGAGTAATGTATAATAACCTACAGCCTATTTACATGCTACGTCACCCATAGCGCTGAGTAATGTATAATAACCTACAGCCTATTTACATGCTACGTCACCCATAGCCCTGAGTAATGTATAATAACCTACAGCCTATTTACATGCTACGTCACCCATAGCGCTGATAATGTATAATAACCTACAGCCTATTACATGCTATCACCCATAGCGCCGAGTAATGTATAATAACCTACAGCCTATTTACATGCTACGTCCCCATGCCCTGAGTAATGTTATAACCTACAGCCTATTTACATGCTACGTCACCCATAGCCCTGAGTAATGTTAAATACCTACACGCCTATTTACATGCTACGTCACCCATAGCGCGTATATGTAAATCACCTACAGCCTATTTACATGCTACGTCACCCCATAGCGCCGATTAATGTATAATAACCTACAGCCTATTTACATCTACGTCACCCATAGCGCCGAGTAATGTATAATAACCTACAGCCTATTTACATGCTACGTCACCCATAGCGCTGAGTAATGTAAATAACCTACAGCCTATTTCATCTACGTCACCCATAGCGCGAGTAATGTATAATAACCTACAGCCTATTTACATGCTACGTCACCCATACGCCTGAGTAATGTATAATAACCTACAGCCTATTTACATGCTACGTCACCCATAGCGCCGAGTAATGTATAATAACCTACAGCCTATTTACATGCTACGTCACCCATAGCGCGCCGAGTAATGTATAATAACCTACAGCCTATTTACATGCTACGTCACCCATAGCGCCGAGTAATGATAATAACCTACAGCCTATTTACATGCTACGTCACCCATAGCCCTGATAATGTATAATAACCTACAGCCTATTTACATGCTACGTCACCCATAGCCCTGAGTAATTGTAAATAACCTACAGCCTATTTACATGCTACGTCACCCAAGCGCGGAGTAATGTATAATAACCTACAGCCTATTTACATGCTACGTCACCCATAGCCCTGAGTAATGTTAATACCTACAGCCTATTTACATGCTACGTCACCCATAGCGCTGAGTAATGTATAATAACCTACAGCCTATTTACATGCTACGTCACCCATAGCCCTGAGTAATGTATAATAACCTACAGCCTATTTACATGCTACGTCACCATAGCCCTGAGTAATGTATAATAACCTACAGCTATTTACATGCTCCGTCACCCATAGCGTGAGTAATGTATAATAACCTACAGCCTATTTACAGGCTACGTCACCCATAGCCCTGAGTAATGTATAATAACCTACAGCCTTTTACATGCTACGTCACCCATAGCCCTGAGTAAGTATAATAACCTACAGCCTATTTACATGCTACGTCACCCATAGCGCTGAGTAATGTTATATACCTACACCTATTTACATGCTACGTCACCCATACGCTGAGTAATGTATAATAACCTACAGCCTATTTACATGCTACGTCACCCATAGCGCTGAGTAATGTTAATAACCTACAGCCTATTTACATGCTACGTCACCCATAGCGCCGAGTAATGTATAATAACCTACAGCCTATTTACATGCTACGTCACCCATAGCCCTGAGTATGTAAATAACTACACCTATTATGCTACGTCCCCATAGCGCCGAGTAATGTATAACCTACAGCCTATTTACATGCTACGTCACCCATAGCGCCGAGTAATGTTAATAATAACCTACAGCCTATTTACATGCTACGTCCACCCATAGCGCCGAGTAATGTATAATAACCCTACAGCCTATTTACATGCTACGTCACCCATAGCGCCGAGTAATGTATAATAACCTACAGCCTATTTACATGCGTACTTCACCCATAGCGCTGAGTAATGTATAATAACCTACAGCCTATTTACATGCTACGTCACCCATAGCGCCGAGTAATAATAATAACCTACAGCCTATTTACATGCTACGTCACCCATAGCGCCGAGTATGTATAATAACCTACAGCCTATTTACATGCTACGTCCCCCATAGCGCCGAGTAATGTATAATAACCTACAGCCTATTTACATCTACGTCACCCATAGCGCCGAGTAATGTATAATAACCTACAGCCTATTTACATGCTACGTCACCCATAGCGCCGAGTATGTATAATAACCTACAGCCTATTTACATGCTACGTCACCCATAGCCCTGAGTAATGTATAATACCCTACAGCCTATTTACATGCTACGTCACCCATAGCGCCTGAGTAATTTATAATAACCTAAGCCCTATTTACATGCTACGTCACCCATAGCGCCGAGTAATGTATAATAACCTACAGCCTATTTACATGTACGTCACCCATAGCGCTGAGTAATGTATAATAACCTACAGCCTATTTACATGCTACGTCACCCATAGCGCTGATGTATGTATAATAACCTACAGCCTATTTACATGTACGTCCCCCATAGCCCTGAGTAATGTATAATAACCTACAGCCTATTTACATGTACGTCACCCATAGCCCTGAGTAATGTATAATAACCTACAGCCTATTTACATGCTACGTCACCCATAGCCCTGAGTAATGTATAATAACCTACAGCCTATTTACATGCTACGTCACCCATAGGCCGAGTAATGTATAATAACCTACAGCCTATTACATGTACGTCACCCATAGCGCTGAGTAATTTATAATAACCTACAGCCTATTTACATGCTACGTCACCCATAGCCCTGAGTAATGTATAATAACCTCCAGCCTATTTACATGCTACGTCACCCATAGCGCCGAGTAATGTATAATAACCTACAGCCTATTTACATGCAACGTCACCCATAGCGCTGTAATGTATATAACCTACAGCCTATACATGTACGTCACCCATAGCGCCGAGTAATGTATAATAACCTACAGCCTATTTACATGCTACGTCACCCATAGCGCTGAGTAATGTATAATAACCTACAGCCTATTTACATGCTACTTCACCCATAGCGCTGAGTAATGTATAATAACCTACAGCCTATTTACATGCTACGTCACCCATGCTGAGTAATGTATAATAACCTACAGCTATTTACATGCTACGTCACCCATAGCGCCTGAGTAATGTATAATAACCTACAGCTATTTACCATGCACGTCACCCATAGCGCGAGTATAGTAAAATATAACCTACAGCCTATTTACATGCTACGTCACCCATAGCGCAGAGTAATGTATAAAACCACAGCCATTTACATGCTACGTCACCCATAGCCCTGAGTATGTATAATACCCTACAGCCTATTTACTGCTACGTCACCCATACCCTGAGTAATGTATAATAACCTACAGCCTATTTACATGTACGTCACCCATAGCGCATGTATGTATAATAACCTACAGCCTATTTACATGGTACGTCACCCATAGCGCTGATAATGTATAATAACCTACAGCCTATTTACATGCTACGTCACCCATAGCGTGAGTAATGTTATAATACCCTACGGCCTATTTACATGTACGTCACCCATAGCGCCGAGTATGTATAATAACCTACAGCCTATTTACATGCTACGTCACCCATAGCGCCGAGTAATGTATAATAACCTACAGCCTATTTACTCTACGTCACCCATAGCGCCGAGTAATGTTAATAACCTACAGCCTATTACATGCTCGTCACCCATAGCGCGGTAATGTATAATAACCTACACTATTTACATGCTACGTCACCCATAGCGCGTTAATGTATAATAACCTCCAGCCTATTTACATGCTACGTCACCCATACGCCGAGTAATGTTATAACCTACAGCCTATTTACATGGTACGTCACCCATAGCGCCGAGTAATGTATAATAACCTACAGCCTATTTCCATGCTACGTCCACCCATAGCGCTGAGTAATGTAATATACCTACGCCTATTTACATGTACGTCACCCATAGCCCTGAGTAATGTATAATAACCTACAGCCTATTTACATGCTACGTCACCCATAGCGCTGAGTAATGTATAATAACCTACAGTCTATTTACATGCTACGTCACCCATAGCGCCGAGTAAGTATAATAACCTACACCTATTTACATGCTACGTCACCCATAGCGCCGAGTAATGTATATTAACCTACAGCCTATTTACATGCTACGTCACCCATAGCGCTGAGTAATGTATAATAACCTACAGCCTATTTTACATGGTACGTCACCCATAGCGCTGAGTAATGTATATAACCTACAGCCTTTACATGGTACGTCACCCATAGCGCTGAGTAATGTATATAACCTACGCCTATTTACATGGTACGTCACCCATAGCGCTGAGTAATGTATAATAACCTACAGCCTATTTACATGCTACGTCACCCATAGCGCCGAGTAATGTATAATAACCTCACCTATTTACATGCTACGTCACCCATAGCGCCGAGTATGTATATAACCTACAGCCATTTACATGGCTACGTCACCCATGCGCCTGAGTAATGTATAATAACCTACAGCCTATTTACATGGTACGTCACCCATAGCGCTGAGTAATGTATAATACCTACAGCCAATTTACATGCTACGTCACCCATAGCGTGAGTAATGTATAATACCTACAGCCTATTTACATGCTACGTCACCCATAGCCCTGAGTAATGTATAATAACCTACAGCCTATTTACATGCTACGTCACCCATAGCCCTGAGTAATGTTATAAACCTACAGTCATTACATGGTACGTCACCCATCGCCTGAGTAATGTATAATAACCTACAGCCTATTTACATGCTACGTCCCACGTATAATATGCACCTACGATACTACGTCACCCATAGCGCTGAGTAATGTATAATAACCTACAGCCTTTACATGTTACGTCACCCATAGCGCTGAGTAATGTATAATAACCTACAGCCTATTTACATGCTACGTCACCCATAGCGCTGAGTAATGTATAACCTACAGCCTATTTACATGCTACGTCACCCATAGCGCTGAGTAATGTATAATAACCTACAGCCTATTTACATGCTACGTCACCCATAGCGCCGAGTATGTATAATAACCTACAGCCTATTTACATGCTACGTCACCCATGCGCTGAGTAATGTATAATAACCTACAGCCTATTTACATGCTACGTCACCCATAGCCCTGAGTAATGTATAATAACCTACAGCCTATTTACATGCTACGTCACCCATAGCGCTGAGTAATGTATAATAACCTACAGCCTATTTACATGCTAGCTACGTCACCCATAGCCCTGAGTAATTATATAATAACCTACAGCCTATTACATGCTACGTCACCCATAGCCCTGAGTAATGTATATACCACATCTATTTACATGCTACGTCACCCATAGCGCTGAGTAATGTATAATAACCTACAGCCTATTTACATGCTACGTCACCCATAGCGCTGAGTAATGTATAATAACCTACAGCCTATTTACATGCTACTTCACCCATAGCGCTGAGTAATGTATAATAACCTACAGCCTATTTACATGCTACGTCACCCATAGCGCTGAGTAATGTATAATAACCTACAGCCTATTTACATGCTACGCACCCATAGCGCTGAGTAATGTATAATAACCTACAGCCTATTTACATGCTACGTCACCCTAGCGCCTGAGTAATGTATAATAACCTACAGCCTATTTACATGCTACGTCACCCTAGCCCTGAGTAATGTAATATATATAACTACAGCCTATTACATGCTACGTCCCCATAGCGCTGGTAATGTATAATACCTACAGCTATTCATGCTACGTCACCCATAGCGCTGAGTAATGTATAATAACCTACCTACACTATTTACATGTACGTCACCCATAGCGCTGAGTAATGATATAACCTACAGCCTATTTACATGCTACGTCACCCATAGCGCTGAGTAATGTATAATAACCTACACCTATTTACATGTACGTCACCCATAGCGCTGAGTAATGTATAATAACCTACAGCCTATTTCCATGCTACGTCACCCATAGCCTGAGTAATGTATAATAACCTACAGCCTATTTACATGCTTACGTCACCCTAGCCCTGAGTAATGTATAATAACCTACAGCCTATTTACATGCTACGTCACCCATAGCCCTGAGTAATGTATAATACCCTACACCTATTTACATGTACGTCACCCATAGCGCTGAGTAATGTATAATAACCTACAGCCTATTTACATGTACGTCACCCAGCCTGAGTAATGTATAATAACCTACAGCCTATTACATGTACGTCACCCATAGCGCGAGTAATGTATAATAACCTACAGCCTATTTACATGCTACGTCACCCATAGCGCTGAGTAATGTATAATAACCTACAGCCTATTTACATGCTACATCACTCATAGGTGGGTTAGAGTTGTGGTCGCAGCTGGGGAAGGGATAAGGGGGCGTAAATGGGGCGTGGCTGTCAGCACTGGGATTTGGATGGAATTCCAGCCCTGGCTGCAGGACTCAGGATTTTGTCCCTGCAGTTGAGACAATCCCACCCAAATCGGGACGTCTTGCAACCCTGGTCTGTCCCAGTTTATAAATAAAGCCGTTATTGTCCATTCCAATACTATGCATGTAGCAAGTACTATAATTAGAATGTATGATGTTCACATTGCATTATCTGCCATTTCAATTGTAGCCACAGGTAATGGGAGGGGCAGGGTCCTGTTAACTTGTGATTGATCAATCCAACCTGCGAGTAGACACATTGAAAAGTCATCGTAGCACTTTCTGAAGTTCCTGCAAAATGGGAATGGGAATGCAAATAGACAGTTATGGTCCAGGGCTAATCATTTAACCTGTGCAGCCTGATTGACAGACAATTCAATGTTCTCTCTTTTGCAGCTCTAGGAGGTTTGAATTACTAACGTCTAAATGTAACATAATTAATACAGAGTTTTAAGCTGATCCAATGATTATTCTGATTGGTGTCATAAAGGAGTTTATCCCTTTCTGTGGTTTAATATGGGTTTATTTTGACTTCCCCTGGATAAACTCACAGCTAGGTAGGACTCTATGGTGAGAGTAAAAATATCTGACAGCTCATAGGAAACTGTATAAAATGTATCAAGATCTTGGGTTAGCTCCTCTTTGATGTCCAGTCTGAACCTTGGTAGGTCAGGGATTTTATGGAACACATAAAACAGTTTTGTTTTATCCTTTATAGACCTTTGTTTCTCTGGATACTTGATCAATGTCCTCTCTAAGGCTTTGCAAGGGTTTCCATCTTGTCTGAGAATGAAATGATATAGATGATTGTGGATAAACATTTTCTACCCCATACCCCCATCACTGCATAAAAGTCAAACATCATTTTCCCTAATCCCACTCATATACTGACTGATCTCCGCTGTCATCTTCAGAACTTCTTCCTCCAAAAGTCAACTCCAGCTCATCTTGTCTTCTGGATTGATGCTCTAGGCATCCAACGATGTTCTGGCTTCCTTTCTCTTTTCCTCGTCGCTCATTCCCACTTTTGAGACCTGCAAAATATATGACAAGCTTAAAAGTTAGAAGCCATGTCTACCCGTCTTAACATAAACATTATAATATAGCATATAATTATACAGTTATCCATTTCATTACTTCCGATGTCTCCAGGAATTCATTTATACTTTCAGAAATGGTGTCCTATAAGGTAGAGAGGATATTTCGTAAGTCTCACTGGAATCCAATAAATGACTTCAACACACCTGTAACAATAATAGCTTCACCACCTGTACCAATAATAGTTTCACCACCTGCACCCATAATGGTCCCACCACCTGTACCCATAATGATCTCACCACCTGTACCAATAATGGTCTCACCACCT
>CM033469.1:17378991-17445863 GCA_019447015.1 Hymenochirus boettgeri
AAATAACTATATATTCACTCTATACACTACTAAAGACATATAACTAACACTAACACATTACACTCTATACACAGTACTATAAGAACTACATTACACACTTATACACAGTACTATAATAACTATATTACACTCTATACACATTACTATAATAACTATATTACACTCTATACACCCTATGTCGCTTCTATTGAGCATCTTGCAGTACTCGGTGATGGAGAGAAAATGACAAGTTAGGGATTGTGGGTAAATATCAGTTCACCGCAGAAACGTGCACTGCACATCACCTACATCCTTCGGGGCAGCTTTGGATGAAGGGCGATCCCATCGGTGATTACCCCCCACCTGCCTGTCAATCTAATCCCCTGGGAGGAGGAGGGGAGAGAGGGAGGGGTGCGTGCGCTATGTGTGAGAGGGTGGAATTGTCCGACGGTCTCTTACTGCTCTGCACATCTGGAGGAGGCACTGCAGATCCAGCCTGTACCATCCAGCACCATTCTCACCGTACCAAAAGCTAAAGGGAATACACCCCTCCCTTCCTGGGTGATGGTCTGTATCAGCATGGCAGTGCCCATATTACTGCTATCTGTGCCCTAACACCCCCAAACTACCATTGGCTACCATTCACACACACACTGGCCATGTGACCTTCTCCTTCCGATGGGTGGAGCCCTGATTATCCCTGTGATGTGACCCCTGCCAGTCATTCCACCCCCAGTATAGTGGGGCCCCTGAAACACCATGCTGCAGGTAGGTGACCATGTTTATACTAGGGGGAGGGCTATTAACAGGGGGGTTTAGGTAGGTGACCATTTATTACTAGGGGAGGGGGGCTATTAACGGGGTTTAGGTAGGTGACCATATTATTACTAGGGGAGGGGGGGCTTTAAAGTGGGTTTTAGGTAGGTTACTCATGTTATTACTAGGGGAGGGGGGCTTATTAACAGGGGGTTTAAGGGTCAAATCATGGGCGTGTGGACAGTATCCGGGGCTGTAACCAAGGGAGTCTGACTGTCCTTTAATCAGACTGAATGGGGGGGGGGGTGTCAGTGTCTGTTACTGTACATGTATGTGCATACGCATGTGAGCTGTGTTAATTATATCATTGTGTGTCTGTATGGATATGTTTTGAGTATTCGTGTGTGGGTTGACTAAATATGTCTATACACTGAACACATATATGCACACACCACACACACCATACACACACATAGTCACAACTCAGTTTCACCATAAATATTGCGCACACAGTAATATACACACTACGACACAAATCTAACACACAGAGTATCACCACAAGAACAACACAAATATACACACAGGATACACATCACATGCACACACAGTATACACACACATATATGAACACACAGTACAAACACATGCACCACCACACTTCAAAAACATGAACAACACATACATGCACACATGAACGTAAAAAAAAACACGCACACACACAATATACACACACAGTACAAACAATATCACATACCATTATACAACACGCTACAAAACATATGCCACAAACTATACACAACATTCCAAGAGGTGAGTGCAGATGCATTATTACTGTGAGTAAAACGGCTGTGTGTGCTGGAAATACAGAATTTCTGTCACCACACACAACCGTTCAAATATCTGGGTTGGAGATAAACAGAATGAACAGAAATGTCAGCTCAATATATGTAAAAAATATGCACGGTGTTATGCAACACAGCCCTGAAATCAACACAACACGGCTAATGTATAATGTTTCATATGACATATTCATAATGTCATATTCAATATTTATTCGTGGAGAGGGAAACGCTACTGTCATTAACCACATCTAACTGAATGGACCAATTAGAACCTTATCTGACATCTATCTATCATCGACTCTATCTAGCAATCTAATCTATTTAGATCTATCTATCTTCTAATATCTATCATAGCGCTATATCTAGCCGACGATCGAAGCTAGCCATCCATCCCTCTAGTCTACTATCTCTATCTATCCATCTATCAGTCTCAGCGACTAACTAAATATCTATCTAATCTTCGATATCATCATCTATATCTAACTACTCATATCTATCCTACCATCCCTTCACTATCTATCACTATCTATCTATCTACTATCATACCCCATATGACTGTCTATTTATCTATCATCTATCTCCTATCCACTATCTATCATTTATCTATCAATCTATCTGTCTGTCTATCTATCTATCTATTATCCTATCTATCTATCACAGATCCACTATCTATCTACTATCTCATCTATCTATCTATCTATCTATCTATATATCATTTATTCTATCAATCAATCTATCGATCAATCAACAAATATCTATCTCTTATCTATCTTCATATCTATCTGTCTATCTCTCTCTCTATCTATTTGGCCACCTTATATCTGTCTATCTATCTTTATATTGAGCGCCATGTTTTGTTCAGGTAGAGTTTTTTAGCGGTAACCGAACATTTTCTGGGTGGTCACATTCATAAAACGCTACATGTAACATCACGATACGCTTAACTACTGCTTCAATACTTACATTACTGCTTTCGGTGTGTGAAAGTGTACATGTGTGTGACTGAGAGAGTTCACACAGAGTCAAAGATATATGGTTGTGAGTGGGTGTTTTGTACATGAAAGACTGGTGTAAAAGGTGTGGGCCAGCAGTATGTGAGTGGTGATGCATTTAATGTATATACATCCCTAATGTGACTGTGACTGCATATGTGAGTGTGTGGATGTGCCTGAATACACAGGAGCAAGAAGTGTCACTAATACGCCTGTGCACACAGTACTATGTCTACATTTCTGCACCCCAGTCATGGAGTATTGCCCCCCTCCCCTCCGTGCAGTATGATTGGTCAAAGGGGAGCAGATTTATTTGCAAGCCGCAATGTATGAGTTCACCATGGACCCCTGGGAGTTCATAAAGATTAAACATTGAATGTCTAACCATCCAACATTCCCCTTTAAATAGGGACACTATTGAGAAATACATTGCACAGAGCTGTGCTAAGATCAGGTTCACTTCATTATACTCCCCTTCCTACCTCCAACATTCCCCTTTAAATAGTTGTCACTATTGAGAAATACATTGCACAGAGCTTGTGCTAAGATCAGGTTCACTTCATTATCCTCCCCTTCCCACCCTCCAACATTCCCTTTAAAATAGTACACTATTGGAAAAATACATTACACAGAGCTGGGCTAAGATCAGATTCCTTCATTATCCTCCCCTATCTACCCTCCAACATTCCCCTTTAAATAGTGGATACTATTGAGGAAATACACTACACAGTGCTGTGCTAAGATCAGGTGTCACTTATTATCCTCCCCTGCAGCTCTGCCACCATGTTGTTTCTATAGTGTAACTATTAAAGGGGATGTTGGGGGTTGTGCTTGGTAACATTGTGGACCAGTCTGTTTATGTTGATATTCAGTCCTCTGGTTACCGGATTAGGATGTTTATACATACTGAAGGATCTATCAGTACAGAGAATATTATGTATGGTAACAACCAAAGGGGAAAAAACGCTTAAAATGAGTTACGGTAAATGTGCATAAAGTGTTGGACTTGTCATACACTTGATTCTTTTTTGTAGTGTTTTAGAAACTTCTGGCACAGGATTGGAGGCAATAATTGACTTTATAATCATCCAAATGATTCCTCCAATCATTCACTTTCTGTATAATGAGCTCTGTAGGTTAATGATTTTTCTGAATACTCTAAAGGCATAAATAAAACAATACAAATTAAACAGTACCCTGATTCCTGATTGGGTTTTATTTATGGGTCCAACTACAGAAAAATAACTTTAATTAAAAGTATTTGGTATTATCGGATTGGGTGGCAATATCCATCATAAGATTGAGCTCCATGTGTGATCGACAACTGTTTTGGCCGACTATTGGTTGGTGCCATTCATCTGTCCTGTATTTACTAACCAGATATTTAAGTATAATTATTGCCCCCTATCTACTGTATATTAGGCTGTCAAATGATCTAATTAGTCAAGTTTCCCGCTCTGGCCCATTTCAATTTGCATAGAAAGTCACAGATTGGGCCAGAATGTTGGAATGTTGGTCACCATAAAGCCTTTACCTTATTATATTATAATACTGCTATAATGCTGCGTTTTTCCTTCTATAGGGCTGATGTGATGAAAGGTGCCCATGCTGTTAAGAAAAGCTAATACTTAATTGGTCAGGGAATCTTTTGATGCAATTTTCAATTCCTTTAGAACCAAACTTTATCTTTTATATACAAGAAAAAATCCAATGAGATTTAAGAGATTTTCATTTTGAATGTGCAGAGGTATTACATATAGGCACCATGCATTACATTTGTGGGAGATGCTTTTGCATTCATTGTTTATTGTTATTGTATTGTTAATAATAAGCAACAAACTTTTCGGCTGCATTTGTCCATTGTCACTCTGTGGCTGGCAACATCACCCTGTTTAAACCTTCGGGTTGGTGACCAGTGTCCGGGCACGCTCATGTGCTTAGTTCAGGGAGAGAAAGAGCAACTCTCAATCAGCCTGCTTTGTATCCTCCTGTGCACAGGGAAGTGGGAGATTGGTTTGACTGGTTTAAAGATCTTCATGCCTTTAGTTGTATTTTTGTGGAGGAATCATCCAGACAAGTGATTCATCATTTTAATCAGCATTTCCCAGGTTATTAGTCAGGTAACATGAGATTAGCCTACAGGAGAACTATACTCACCTGAATAATACACAAGGACATGGTGAGGCCCTAACTGCTAGTTCCCCACCCTGGTCAGTTTATATCTGCGAATGACTTTCCTAAGAAAGACCAGTGAGAAGACTCGCAATGTAAGAGGGCACGTCCTCCTATTGGCCACTAGAAAAGTGTAAATTACTGCTGGGTGCTGCAGGGCCAGGGCCAGTGGTGAAAACCAGGTATCCCCAACCCTACCCGGTAGTTCCTGGAGTCTCCCAGCTTCTGCAAGAGCATCACAAAACTCCTGTGAGGACCCTAATCACAGGAAACGCCTGCAAATTGCCTAAAGGTTAGACGTAATGCAACAGAATGAGCTAAACATGCTCAAAACTGCCTTAATTTCCCTGGGGGGGTGTAGTGGGGGGGTTGTATTGCATACACAGCTGCTTTGGGTGGGGTGGCCATGGGTAGAGGGTCCTGGGGTTTGTCCCGTTATAATATTCATAGGGTAAGCACTAACACATAAACAGTTTAAACTTGTGTCTGTGATGGTGTCATGATGCCCCGAAACATTACATGTGTTACCTGTTATGCTAACAAATAATTCTTATTGGCCACAGTCTGAAACTGGAAGAGGGGCCGGATCGAAGAAGGGAAGTTTAGGTAAGTCATTCCTGCAGAACCAAAAGGGATGAGAACCTAAAATCACTAGAGTCTCAATTATGGCAAGGAAGAGAGTATGGGGAGTAAGTTCATCCTTTAATTTAATTAAATATGAACTTACTTCTAAATTCTCCCATGACTAGATCACATTAAAACTCAGGCAAAACATAAAATATTATTCTCCCTCTTTACAAGGCACTGGTAAGGCCTCATTTGGAATGCGGTGCAGTTTGGAATCCTATACAAAAGGGACATCTTGGAATGAGGCAGTTCAGAGAAGGGCAAACTAAATATAATAAGGAATGGAGGGGCTTGATATGCAGGCAGATTGACAAGTTAGGGCTGTTTACATTGGAGAAGCGACGTTTGCGTGGGGACATGATAACCTTATACAAATATATTAATGGGCCTACAATGAGCTCTCTGGTGCATGTTTCACTTAGGTCATATCAAGGACCCTGGACATCCTTTAAGGTTGGAAGAAAAGAAGTTTTATCTTCAGGTTAGGAAAGGTTTCTTTACAGTGAGAACGGTGAAACTGTGGAACTGTCTTCCAGCAGATGTGGTAATGGCAAGTTCATGAATAGCTTTAAAAAAGGCCTGGATAAGTTTCTAAAACTAAATAATATTGAGAAAGAAAATTTAATATTTTTCCAGGGAGACTCAATACAATAAGTTACAATCCACGCAGCACAATATATATGGTATATCAGGTAATGTGGGGTTTACACTTATTTAGAGGGCTGTGCCATTAGCCAAGCGCTCCTATTATTAATCCCCTAAATAAGTTTGTGCGTTACTTTGTATGACAAACTTAACAGGGTAAATTAAGGGTAAGGGGAATTTAGAAGAATGCAAAGACTTACTTTGCCACGATCCCAAAAATGAAATAATGGTGTAATTGCGTATTTCACCTGTGGATCACGGCTATCTTCCTTATAGTTCTTTTTAATCCAGGGATCCCCTTTTCTGCCTTCCTCTGGTCACTGTTAGGTGGGGCTATGTCTTTATAACACCTCCAATACTATGTTACTATGTACTGTTTAACAACATTATGGGTAGGGTATAAAGGTTGGAGACTAGATGGACTTATGTCTTTATACAACCTCCAAATACTATGGTTACTATGTAACTGTTAACAGACATTATGGGTAGGGTATAAAGTTGGACTAGATGGACGTATGTCTTTATAACAACCTCCAAACTGAGTACCTATGTAACTGTTATACAGACATTATGGGTAGGGTATAAAGTTTGGACTAGATGGACGTATGTCTTTATACAACCTCCAATACTATGTTACTATGTAACTGTTATCAACATTATGGGTAGGGTATAAAGGTTGACTAGATGGACGTATGTCTTTATACAACCTCCAATACTATGTTTACTATGTAACTGTTGACAGACATTATGGGTAGGGTATAAAGGTTGGACAAGATGACGTATGTCTTATACAACCTTCATATATGTTACTATGTAACTGTTAGACAGACTATGGGTAGGGTATAAAGGTTGGACTAGATGGACGTATGTCTTTTACAACCCTCCAATACTATGTTATATATACTGTTAACAGACATTATGGGTTAGGTATAAAGGTTGACTAGATGGATGTATGTCTTTTATACAACCTCCAATACTAATGTTACTATGTTAACTGTTAGACAGACATTATGGGTAGGATAAAAGGTTGGAAATACTGATGTTACTATGTAACTGTTAACAGACATTATGGGTAGGTATAAAGGGTTGGACTAGATGGACGTATGTCTTTATGACAACCTCCAATACTATGTTACTATGTAACTGTTAGACAGGACATTATGGGTAGGATATAAAGGTTGGACTAGATGGACGTATGTCTTTATACAACCTTCAATACTATGTTACATGTAACTGTTATAACAGACATTATGGTGGTATAAAGGGTTGGACTAGATGGAATTGTTGTCTTTATACAACCTCCAATACTAGTTACTAGGTAACTGTTAGACAGACATTATTGTTAGGGTTAAAGGTTGGACTAGATGGATATGTCTTTATACAACCTCCATACTATGTTACTATGTAACTGTTAGACAGACTTATGGGGTTAGGATATAAATGTTGGACTAGATGGACGTTAATGTCTTTATACAACCTCATACTATGTTATATGTACTGTTAGACGACTTATGGGTAGGGTATAAAGGTTGGACTAGATGGACGTATGTCTTTATACAACCTCCAATACTATGTTACTATGTAACTGTTATACGACATTATGGTAGTGGTATAAGGTTGGACTAGATTAATGTATGTCTTTATTCAACCCCAATACTATGTTACTATGTAACTGTAGACAGGCATTATGGGTAGGTTATAAAGGTTGGACCTAGATGGATGTATGTCTTTATACCAACCTCCAATACTTGTTTAATCATTATGTTATACAGTACCTTATAGGTAGGGTATAAAGTTTGGAACTAGATGGATGTATGTCTTATACAACCTCCATACTATGTTAATATGTAACTGTTAGACAGGCATTATGGGTAGGGTATAAAATTGGACTAAATGGAAATATTTAGTTACTATAAAAAATTATATAGTATTTAATTTTGAGGTAAAGACATAATCCATCCAGTTTAACCTACGCAGCAATACCCACATTTCCTGCCTAACTGTGATACAGAGGAATGCAAACCCCACCAGAATTATGAAGGGGGGAAAAAATTACTCCAGTGGCAATTGGAAATTTCCTGGATCAACTCTACTTATTATCAATACCAGTAACTTGTAACATTCCTTGTTTCAGAAACTCATCCAGGTTTTCTTTTGAAACTATCCAGGGAACCTGCCATCACAAGCTCCCCTATTACCCTTACTAATTTAGTTGCCCTTCTCTGAACCCTTTCCTTTTTCAAGAGAGGTCCTTTTGTACACAGGATTCCAAAATTGCATGCATATTCCAAATGAGACCTTACCAATGCTTGTAAAGGGGAGAATAAGTCGTCAGCAACACAGAAACCTTGCTGACAATACCCACTTCCAAATCATTAATAAATTAGATTAAATAGAAGCGGCCCAACACAGAACCCTGTGGCACCCCGCTTAGCACTTTAGTCCATAATGATGAAGCTCCATAACAATTACTCTCTGCATCTATTCATTAACCATTTTCTTCCATGTACAAATGTGCCAACCTAGCCCCAACAGACCATAGCTTATACTCGCCTATGGGGGACTGTATCAAGACTTTCAAAATCCTAGTAAACTACATCTACTGCTATGCCAGGGGCGATGCACTGAGAGACGCTATTGGCAACCCGGTGCAAACAGCCTGGCGCTGTTATATGCCGACAGCGGCTTCTCGGAGCATCACTAACTGGTGATTTTCTATTACGGCCGGGTTATTACAGGCTTTAAGTTTACCTTCAGTGGTGGGGAAGATACTGGAAAGTTAAATACGGCAAACATATTCTAGAGCAGATTGGCAACCAGTAGATCTCACAAATGTTTGAAAACTACAACTTCCAGCATTCGCTAACACCAGAATCCTTATAGAGGAATTCTGAGAGTTGTGTACTTCTCATTGCCAGGATAATCTGCATGTTAAAGGTTCCCATCAGACTTGTGACTTTGTAGCCTCCCTGTTTAAATACTGAGATGAGGGTACTGTGTGTTGGTTATTTCTACCTCATATTGATCAGTTTGTGTTTATTTGAGTAGACTTTTCATTTTTTTCCTGTTAAACTGTAAAAGAAGAAAAAATCTGACTCTTTAAAACTGGAAATATTAAATAAAGGGTGACAACCCCTTAACACAGCCAATGCACTACTCTGCACCATTAGAGGCTTTCTGATTGGTTATTCTCTCTTACTAAAACCAGCCACCAATCACAGGGAAAAGCAGGGAGAGTGTTCCCAGCCGCTAATAGTAAAATGCGTTTCAGTTGGACTGGCGGAGGGTGGTCATAGTGTGGTGATTCCTATATGTGTTTTATCACCTGAATTGCAGGGATGTAGTGAGTGCCTCTCACTTAAACCAATCCTGGCTGGCTCAACAATTGCTTCATCCTAGTGAGCACAATTATTTTTCTAACCTCTCACTCAAGATAACACAAGGCCATGTCCTGGTCACCTAGTTATTGTTTTAAATTTTACAACCAGTTCTTCAAACCCAACTCATACAGAGAAGACAATAATCATTGTAGGAAAACAAGCCTGTTATAGAGATGACTGGGATTATAGTTTTTTTTAAAGCAATATATGTGCACTGGTATATACATTTATATGTATTTATATTATTGTACTGTTATCCTTTAATTGGCATGTGCATTTATTTGTTTGTAAATATTTGTTCTGACATTAATGTCAACTTTACCCCGATTGTTTACTCGAACACCAATGTTAGTAATATTTTTATGCCATTTTTAGTTGTCCTTTAGTTTATTTAGAATCTGCATTTTGCAAGTGTTTTGGAACCCTGAGATATAGTTTCCTTGGTTATATTAGTTTGTGGCAGCTGATAAAGGGGAAGCGAGCAGGGTCATACATAATGCGAGCTGACAGGTGAGCGACAGCGTTAGTGCAGGAGAGACCAATCTGTCGCTTTGGAAAACAGAGGCATTTTAATAACCGAGACTGTGGGTTCAGATGCCTACCTGATTCACATCACAAGCTGTACACAAAGTAGTGACATTTGGGGTCTTGTTTTAACTTTTCCTCTTCGTATCCAAATATCATACAGGGCTGTGTTAATGTAATACACAGCCACTGTGCAAGGACATCTCATCGCTTCCCTTGGTCATCCTATTGGAGGCACTGTAACCTGGTGATCTTTTAAAAGATCAAACGCAGGATTGTACATGTAACCTCTATCTAATATATTATTATATAAGTAATAGATCTCGACCTTACCATTCGCTAGGAGAGTTAG
The DNA here is from genome assembly GCA_019447015.1 of Hymenochirus boettgeri. Classification (NCBI taxonomy): domain Eukaryota; kingdom Metazoa; phylum Chordata; class Amphibia; order Anura; family Pipidae; genus Hymenochirus; species Hymenochirus boettgeri. The sequence continues at coordinate 17,389,262 of CM033469.1, forward strand.
TTACTGAGCAAAATTCCTGAACAACCATGTAATGAAGTTATGACATCATGGGATTTAATGTGGATCACAGTGAATAAAAGTATAAAATAAACAGCACACTATGCATTGGACATATTTATAAAAGGGCGGTATCACAATAAAGCTACAGTATATAGAGTAATGGAAATATCAGGTTGGGAATGAGCATTTGCCGTGTACAGAAGATTCCATAGAAACAAAATGAATTGTCAAAGTGTGTACCCAGCTTTAAGACAACTGTACTAAAATCTTAAACACATTTCCCGGAGAGTAGGAAAGTGTGTTCCACCTCCCTGGGTGGTCTGCATAAAAACAGTTAATATCCGCTTGTATACCCTCATCCATCTCAGTATGGCCAACCAACACACAGTCTGATTTGAAGGGTCTGTTATGGTACTCTCCCTTACTATAATGTTAGAGAAAGACCTGTTATTCTGGGTTCAATCCTGTCTGAATGTGCTGGGTCAGATCCCGTTTATTGCTGGTCAGATCCCTCTGTTGGCTGGGTCAGATCCCGTCTTTGTGCTGGGCAGATCCCCTTATGTCTGGGTCAGATCCCATCTGTATGTGCTGGTATCCTTCTGTTGGCTTTAGATCTAGTCTGTATGTGCTTTGTAAGATCCAGTCTGTATGTGCTGGGTCAGATCCCGTCTGTATGTGCTGTGAAGATCCCAGTCTGAATGTGCTGGGTCATCCTGGCGGTATGGGCTGGGTTAGATCTCGTCTGTATGTGCTGTGTAAGATCCAGTCTGTATGTGCTGGTGTCAGAGCTCGTCTGTATGTGCTGTATTAAGATCCTGTCTGTATGTGCTGGGTCAGATCCTGGTCTGATGTGATGCTCTGTCTGTATGTGCTGGGTCAGATCCTTCTGTATGTGCTGGGTCTGTATGTGCTTTGTCCATGTGTTAGGCTGAGGCCATACTATGGCGTGCACTGTGCTGGGATTTTCACGTGCTACGATCTCAATCGTGAAAGACATTGTCTGTGTGGCCTAGCATGTAATTTCCCACACTTATATATATAAAATATAAAGTGTCTCTGTGCCAATATATATTGGCTCCTCTCAGCCAATCACGACACGGCTGCAGGTCCGGACCCCTGCTTGCAGTTCCACAATTAGAGGGCTGAGATTACACCCGCGGGGAATGAAGGAAAGATAAGTAAGGTTAGGATTTGTTGTCTTTATCAAATAAATTAGCGGTTGGGGGTGATAGGGACCTCCATAACATATAAGAAAACTACTTTGAGGGTGGGACATGCCCTTTAATATAAGTCAATGAATAAAGTGATGCCATAGAAAAACACGGGATTTATTTGGTGTGCGACCCTCCATGTTTATTTCTTCCAATATTTATACCACCCTGGAGGGTGAAATGCGGGTGTCTGCACACTGGTTGCTGCACTGAACTACTGTATTTGTATTGTGGACCAGATATGTAATGTTGAACTTCAATTACGTCCATGAAGACGTGCGATTGAAAGACGAATGGCCATTTCAGCCAACCATTATCTTTCTAGGTGGTCAATCTGGCTTAATTTGACGTTCATCAAATGGGCGAAATTGCAGTTCGTCTCACAGTAGTTGCTTACGGCTTTAGAAGTGAATGGGTGAAATCAGTGTTGTTAGCTGGTCATCAGTGATACTGGGCAGAAGGTAAAGGCTGTGTCAGTGTAGAGACGTTCCGGAGACAGAATGGGATCATGTTATGGATGAGTTTTTAGCATAGAAAAAAATAGTGAATAGAACCAGTACCAGGCACGGAGATGGGATGGACTGTGTTATGGACTGGGAGGTAATGGAGACAGTGTAGAACTAGGAATGGGACTCGTCCAATCCCTGTAACCTTGTACACCACGTAGATTATTGTTGTGCTGAAGCACGATGAATGTGGTGTATAGACCGACATCTTGGGCAACAATCTCAATTGTGTGGCACTTATCGATTAATAACCCCCCCAAACTGCAATAGTTAGATATATAATTAACCTGAGATCCTGCACAATGTCCTGTGTCCTTGTTTCTCTGCTTCCTGTCTTCCAGTGACAGTTGACATCACATCCAATGACTGAATGCTAGTCCCCCAGTTCCCTTAATCTGAGCATGCACAAGCTCAATAACCAGCTCATTAAATTGCTGAAGGGGGCATGAACAAATAGCTGCACTTTATCCCTTGGGGGGTTGCTTGGACGCTCTGGTGTGTGTAGGCAGTTTAATGGCCCATGTGGTCCTGGTGTTGGAAGGTGTGTGATCCTATGGGAAATGGTCCAACCCTGTTCATTTTTCCATAAAAGAGAAAACTTAAAAGTTAGGTCCGGTCCACATCAGAACGATCGGTACAATGTTTTAGATCAACGGGTCAAAATATCTTCAGCCCTTATCATTACATCAGTTGGAAATTCATTAAACATGTCGGTAAATTTTGTTTGATCACTGTCCCAACAGTTTGAGGTTTTTCATGACATCCAGACTATGGGTTTATTTACCAGTATCAATATTTCCATAGAAGCATATGCAGGCTGCATCGATTTCATTTCAAGACCTCACTGATTACAACCTTAACCATGTTCAGTTTGTTGGCTGAATGCGAATCAGATATTAACTTGCAGGGTGTCTGTGTTGATAGTGTGATGTCATAGAGATCATGAACGGGTTGTCTGTGATGAGCAGTTGTGATGTCATAGAGGTCATGACGACTGTCTGTGATGATAGTGATGTCATAGAGGTCATGCAGGGTGTCTATGTTAGCAGTGTGATGTCATAGAGATCATGCAGGGTGTCTATGTGAGCGTGTGATGTCATAGAGGTCATGCAGGGTGTCTATGTTGAGGCAGTGTGAAGTCTAGAGGTCATGCATGGTGTCTATGTTGAGCAGTGTGATGCCATAGAGGCATGCAGGGTGTCTGTGTTGATAACACAAGCAAAACATTCACGTGAGGGGCACACTAAAGTTTCAGTGAATTCTTTATTACAATCACATACATGTGTATGTGATTGAATAAAAAATTCACTTTGAACTTAGTTGGCCCCTCACAATGAATGTTTTTGCTGGTGCTATAGCTTAAGTACATGGCAGAGGACTGTGAAGGGAGCACCTATTGAAACTACTGGCTAATAGCCAAAAGAGAGTGCCTGGGCCCAAAACACAGTTTTGCTGTCTGTGTTGTAAGCAGTGTGAAGTCATAGAGTTATGCAGGGTGTCTGTTATAGTAGTGTGATGTAATAGGGGAGAGGCAGTTAATAGCAGTGTGAAATTAATGAGGTCGTGCAAGGTGTCTGTGTTAGAAGTGTGGATGTCCACAGGTGATGCAGGGTGTCTGTTGAAGCATTGCATGTCACACAGGTGACGCAGGGTGGCTGTTGTTCATAGCAATGTGATGTCATAGAGTCATGCAGGGTGTCTGTTGAGAAGTGTGATGTCAAGGTTTGCCATATGGCATCTTTGTTGATAGCATTTGGATGCCTAGAGGTGATGCAGGGTGTCTGTTTTGATACAGTGTCTCATGGGTCCGGTTGTCCTGGTGTGACATCGGGAGAGAATGACACAGGGTTGTCTATACTGATACATTTTAATGATGCATAGGGTCCTATGTAATATTAAATCTTAGTCTAAACGATTTGTTAGTTACATTCCATGGTTCATCATTTTTTTTCTCATTGTTTCAGACAAAGCCATAATAAAGAACGTTTGATAATAACAATAAATATTCCTAATAAATTTGATTAAAAAATCAGGTAGTGATGTCCCAATAGATAAATCCCCCCAAGGTTTTACCATTAAAACATTTAAATATAATCCTGATCTCCGCTATTTACCAAAATGCCACATGGAGCTGAGAAAAGACATTACATGTTTGTGTTGAATGTGTTTGTGATTGGAAACCAATGTTAGAGCCACCCATAGAACATACCATTACACACAGGTTGGCTCTTCTCATGTAGAATGTTGTTGGTGATGATATCTTTGTAAATGATCAAGGTGGAAAGTAGGTCCATCACTGTCCATCACAGGAGAAGACAATCCCATTAAAAATAAAATAAATTACCTCTAAAGGTAAAAACACCCTTGATCCAAAGCAATATTTTAAGTTAATTAATTTAATGGTTGGTTAAAGGGCAGTTGACCTACTCCAATTGAAAGCGTCTAGATCAGACTCCTCCCCTGTGGATACACACATGCCAGATGTTTGAAAGAGTAGTGGGATCTGAAAGAACCTGTCTGTCATTTTTCAAAGATCTGGGATACACACAGTACTGAGCGTTCTCCCTATACACAGCATATACACTGCATAGGGAGAACGCTCTGGACCGCGTGTTTTAAAATTTCCCCTATAGGGAGACTACCGCGGCAGGGGAAACTTAGGTCTTTGCCGTACAGGAGCGTTCAGCCATCGCCCCCTCGTTCGGGTAACAGGCTACCCGATCCGCCATATTGGGGCTTTTTCGTTAGTGGTATGTACCTACTTTAGCTTATAATAGAAATCTAATAGTAATAATAGAAATAGTTTTTCTTTATCTTTCTGAAACAATGAAATGAGCAAAGCATATATAATGATCTAAAAACCTCACACAGCTTTCAACTTTGCATAACAGGTTTAATTCTATGGAAACAGATAAACAGAATAAATATAAAGCTGCATTGAGAGAAAAATCAAATGTTCCCTGTGACTGTAAGGTGTTTTGCCAAACAAATAATAGAACAACAGAATTTATCATTTTTTGATAACTTTAATTACACCCAGTTGGTTAAAAAATGTTAGTTTATCTGTCAGGAAAGAGACCTGAGTCACATTGATCAGTCATAAACTAGGACAGAGATCTGGGGCACTGAAGCGCCATTGGAGTAGGGAAGAAGGTCTCGCACTGTATGTAGTCAGGGTACAACTGATATAGATGCAGAGGAACCTCAACCAGTCAAAGGACTGGGATAGAGATCTGCATGAATCTCAACCATTAATGGACTAGGGATAGAGATCTGAGGAACCTCAACCAGTCAGTGGGACTAGGAATAGAGATCTGAGGAACCTCAACCAGTCAGTGGACTAGGAATAGAGATCTGATGAACCTCAACCCGGACTAGGAAAGAGATCGAGGAACCTCAACCAATTAGAGGACTAGGGATAGAGATCTGATGAATCTCAATAAATTAGTGGACTAGGGATGAGATCTGAGGACCCATAGTACCTTTACCTATGATTAAGTGCCTAACTGGCACGAAACACTCAGGTTTCAGCATGGTTTTTGATTATGATTTAATAGGATTAATGATTTTACTCCAGAGTCCTGGTGATTTGGATTGCGACAGTGTGCACGCTCTATTCTTCTTTGAAATGTTCGTCTAATGGAGATCTGAGGAGCCTCAACCCAGTGGACTAGGAATTAAGAGACCCTGAGGAACCTCAACCCATTAGAGGACTAGACATAGAGATCTTCAGGCACTGCTCTGAGGAACCTCAATCAGTCAGATTTTAGGGAATAGAGATCTGAGGAACCTTAACCAGTCACTGGACTAGGGATAGAGATCTTAGGAACCTTAACCATTCAACTGGACTAGGGATAAAGATCTGAGGAACCCCCACCAATTAGAGGACTAGGAAAGCGATCTCAGGCATTGTTCTGAGGAACCTCAACCAGTCAGATTACTAGATAGAGGTCTGAGGATCCTTAACCAGTCAGAGGACTAGACATAGAGATCTGGAGGATCCTCAACCAATTGGAGAGACTTTGATAGAAATCTCAGGCACTGCTCTGAGGAACCTTAACCAGTCAGAGGACTAGAAATAGAGATCTGAGGGAACTAGACTTAACTAGTCACTGAACTGGGAGAGAGATCTAAGGGAACCCACCAATTAAAGGACTAGATAAATAGTCCAGGCACTGATCTGAGGAACCCTCAACCAGTCAGATTACTAGGGATAGAGATCAGGAACCTAAACCAGTCAGAGGACTAGAAATAGAGATTTGAGGAACCTCAACCAATTAGAGCTAGGGATAGAGAAATGAGAATCCACACATCCGTCAAGTACTAGGGATAGAGATCGAGGAACCAAATCCATCATAGGATGGGGGAAAGAACCTATTAACACCATTCAGTCAGTGGACAGGGGTTAGAGATCTAAGCCATATCTGGGCAGGGAAAGAGACCCAAGGCATCATTATAGCATGAGAGCACCAGAATGATAAAGAAAGGGATCAGTTTACAAATAGGTTTGTTAAGCTAAGTCTGGCCCTTTAATCATCCTATATCAGAATAAAATCCTTGATCAACACGTTCCAGTTGGCGTTCATTGCACTTTGTGTAAAAGGTTAAAATCCCGAGAACAAATACTTTGCCTGATTTGACAAACACGTCACTTCCATTAATATATGAAAATATCTGTGGCTACTTTCAAAGGTTTGATGAGTCTCTCAGGATTAGAGAATTTATTGGTCCATGTAAAGAGCACAAGGATAAATCACCATGGAAACCCAAGAAAGATTTGATATGTAAAGGAAAAAATTGCGGTTAAACACATACAGTAAGACGTTCAATTATAAACTAAGAGAGCTAAAAAATGTACTGAATGGGGGATTGCAAGGAGTGCAAGCTCTCTGGTCATCTAGAGGCACTTATAGGGAAATAACCATATGGGCGTTTTCATCATGTCTCCCATCAATCGGACTGGCCCCACTATGTGCGTTGGGTTCCATTATTGGAACAAACGTATTGCATGCATTTCAATATAAAGATAGGTATAGGAACACAGCGTTAATGCTTGGGTATAACTAAAAAAAGGCTAGAAAGTAATTGGTTGGTTATGGATCAAGGCTAATCAGACCAGTATAGAGGGATCCACGGATAATAAATGTATCAAGGCTCCGGTCCAATAAAACTATTTTCATCATCTGAAATGGTCTGTAAAACACGGGATCGTACCTTACTATTATGTGAAAAATTACGTTTTCCTATACTAGACTGTACTGTACAATATGCAGCTCATGTTAAATACCAATATACAACGGTTAGCTTGTCCTATAAGAATCTAAATAGAATGCCCCGTTGTAGGAAGTGTGGAATGATATTCTTTGTAGATGTACATGAAATGATACAGGAATTACGACAAGTTACCATGAGAAACTCCCCTATGAATGTATGGGCCAAGTGTCTTTATATTGCAGGTGTGTGGGGCAGTTCCCAGACGTTTTTTATATAAAGTGGCAACCCTTGGTTATATCCAGATTACATTGGTTGTTAATGTATTGGCATCATCAACTCTCCAGACCCACCACAACTAAACTGATAATATCTTCAATTAGAACTCTGGTTTTACAATTTTTTCCTGGATTAAAGCCCAAAACACTTGTCGTATTCCTAACCCAAGATATATCTTTGTATATGGATTACTTTCTGTCCCCCTCTCACCTTTCCCATTTTGCTTCACCCAGATAGGACAACGAGGAGCTGTCCAATTATATGGGGCTGATATAATTTTACCCAATATATTGCTCTGCAGTAACCAATTACATAGAATTTTCTGGCAGTAACTCAGTAAAAAGTTCAATATCTGATGGTTACTTATTTTAACCCCTTGTATTACACCAGAGCATAGAGAAGAATGGCATCTTTGGCCTTGGCATAGCACAGAGGCGCAGCCTGTATGCTGACCTAGCCTGGTACGGAAAAGACATGGGTCCTGGTCTTAGAAGGCTATTATGTTGACAGCATCTTCCCATGGCTGGTGAGGGAGGAGGGGAGTCTTTAGCTTGGCCATTTCATAGTTTCTATGTAAACATGTCACCAATCCATCTTGTCTGCCCCGGGCCTACGTCAACTTCTTATTTAAAACAGAACGGGATAATGCTGTAAGGTGCAGGAGAACCACCATGTAGGGATGCTGGATATTAACACTGTAACAGTTTAAAGCAATTGGCCCCAGCAGTAGTATATTGATAAAAGGCATTTATAATGGATCTATAATATTGTATATTCCTTATTTCTGCAGCCCTCCTTCAACCATTGGCTTCCTCCACTGCTCAGCCATGATTAGAGAGAGGCATAGGAGGTCACCAAGTAGTAACGTTACAGTAGTAGTTGTCAGTGGGAGACCTCCCTGATTATATGGAACCATGTTATAGGTACATTGCAGTACAGATGTCTCTGCAAATAATTTATAAAATCTGATCAGGTTTTTATCAATATTCAGCTTTAGTTCTCCTTTAAGTGTGATCCCATGTGGATAATTTCACCACGTGTAAAAATTACACCAAATCCACATCCCGACTCCATGGTGAATGGGATATAAGGAGGTTAATATTTACACTGTAATGCAGTTAATTCATTATTAATGAACCCAACCTGGAGGGGAACGGGAATAAAATCCTTCATAGATAAGATATTCTCGGATCTGTGAGTGAGGCACATGGGATAATGTATAGAGCAAAGTCTTTAACATTAACCCGGCGAATTGAATAGCTGTTAGGATAGCAGATTAACGTACCCAGGGACTGGCAATGTTCATACAGTTCAGTATAACTCACCTATACCTATCACCGGATCTACTGCTGCTGCTGTGTATTCCAAAGAAAGAAATACCGAAACTCATTTAGTTTATCAACAAACATGCAATAAAATAATGGCACCGTTAGATCTCTCTTGAATATTTATCTATTAATATACCCAGTGTGTAGTACGCTGAAAATGGAGACTTCTTCTCCCCAACATTCTGACCTGCCAGTTGGCAATTCATTGGTCAGGAATAACATGTACCACCCATTATTTGGACAGACCACTCATGTACCAATGGCAGATCTTTTTTTTAATCGCCCAGCCTATCCTTCTACAAGCAGTTTCCATAATATACAAGTGTTGGACTTGCTCTTTAACTCCCAGCATTCCACAAGCAGTCTGCATCAGCAAAGAGCAGCTATGGAATACTGGGAGTTGTTAATTACAAAACGTATGATGGCTAATGGTTGCCTGGCCTTTATTATAAGTGACGTGTACCAGTGGCATTGTTATCGGATAAATAAACACAGCCAGCCCCATCTCTCACTTTACTGTGAAATAACCAGGGTTTTTTTGTTCGCTCTGCCTGTTCACTCTCGTCATCCAATACATCCAATAACCCAACAATTAATGGAATTATTTTAGACCAACAGGTATGAAATTCCTTACGTATGATCCATTTGCATATGCTTAGGCCTAGGGAACAGACGGAACCCTCACTGGGGATATTCATTTAGAGTTAAAAGATTCCTTGGCTGAACAGCGCCTTTTACATTCTCCCTTAATACCATTCTATTGTTATAACACCTAGGGCTTCACTATCAGCAATACCAACGTATGTATCTATAACCCACATCACCCAAAACGCAATATACACCACGTTTCTAACCCAGTCTTCTCAGCTGAGGTTGTATATTAGTGCCGCATATCAGACTATTGTGGGCCTGATAAAAACCTGTGGTACATGGATAGAGAATTGGATTTGTAGGCCGCCAAATAGATAGTGCGTGTAGCAGATCGCGAATATCTCATGTGTGTAGGATTGGCCAAGCTCCATCGTCCGATTCGGGTGCTCAGGACTGCTTCCTATCGTGACTGCACGATGGGTCGACACAAATCACGACATTCATTTGTCCAGGGCAAGCGATCTACTACTAGCGAACGCGTCGGTCGGGACAAAAACTACTCTGCTGGTGTGACCAGCCTTACACAGAAGAACATTGTCAACAGAGCTTCATCTAGTGGGTTCACCACTTCTGGTTACTGGTGCCACTTTAGTTAAGAGTGGAATAGATTCAAGAGAGAAAAATTATATTCTCCCTCTTCAGGCCACTGGAAGGCCTCATTTTGATATGCGTTCAGTTTTGGAATCCCATATCAAAAGTGACCATCTTGGAAATGGGCAAGGGAGATCAGAGAAGAGCAAAATTAAGGGGAACTGTGAGTCTCCAACAAGTAAGTTTAAATGAAATTAAGTTTTTCTACCTTTAGAACGAGCCATCAACCACCTCTTAATATGCTACCACGCTCAAATTATAAAGAAATGACTGACCAGAAAGTTAATGGGTGGGGGAATGGATGACATGTGACATTCCTTCCGAACAATCTAAATGGGTTTGGTAGGATGAATTTGTGGCTGGGTAATAGTGTACAGGCAGCTTATCATATATTACATTCATTGGTTCTGCCCAGCGCTGATTTCAGCCAATGGGTGCACAACAAACTGTGCAATTGACATAATACCTAATGCAAATGAACTTCTGTTCTATGGGGGGCCGTTTGTTTCCAGATCATTTTGTAACAAAAAAAACACACTTCGGTCAATTAAATTTAGTTTTGTCCCCAAAGTGTTGTTTTAGTCCACTAAATGTGTTTTGTTATCACTGAATTTCTTTTGGCGATTTCGGTAACCCTCGTAAATAAAGATCGATTTCGGTAACCCTCGAAAACAAGAAACAAATGCGGAAGCTCGAAAACAGCCCGATCGTGAGGAAAGGTTCAGGGAGATTCAATAAAAGTTCTTATTGTTAAAAATTACCCCAACTAATCAGATGTTTAGTAACATTTGAAAGCTAATATCTGATTGGTTGGGGCAAAATTAGCACCATTTTAAACGATAAGAACTTTTATTGAATAACCCTGATAGGTTTTTAATGAGTTTTGGTTCTATTTACAGGTCCCCAGACATTCCCCAGGTCCCTGTGTTATTTACAGTAACCTGCTATTACTATTTCATCCTTAAAATCCATAAAAACGTTTGAATTTCTTTCTCCCATAGAATTCTATGGGTCAGTTGTTGAATCTTCGGACGAAACTCATCAGTTTCTAACGTCTCTAGTTCCAAATCCATGTAATAAACCCCTAAAAATAACACTTGGGGGTGCGGGCAGATAACTGACAAGTCGCCAGTTTTTTGTTTTAAGGGTGGACCTGCGTTTTAATAGGCCAACTAGAGCCAGTTATACACTAATCATGTTTATAATCCAATCAAATGGTCTTATGTTAAGACCTGGTCATTTGCCACTTATTTGCACTTTATTCCATTCATTTCCAAGCAGACATTTAGGCTGAGGCCACATTACAACGCACAGGAATCGCACACAAAATCGCGAGCGTTATCGCACGCGATTGTGTGCGCTTGTCTTGTGCGTTTGCCTTTGCGTTCGCGTTTTGCGCATGCGTTTTTGCCATTTCGCGTTATGGAAACGCTGCGTTAACGCACCAAAAATGGTGAACGCATGCGTTACCAAAACGCGAACGGACGCGCAATCGCATGTGCATCGGAAATCGCGGGAATTTTTGCGTTCCCGCGATTTCCATTTTAGCAAAAATCGCGTGCGCAATCGCGAGCGCGAAACGCGTGCGCAAACGCGCTAGTGTGGCCTAGCCCTTAATGATTATTGCCCCTGTTATCTCTCTTCCTGGTAAAGGTTGACAACTCCCCCTGCTCAATGGGGAGTAATAATTCTACAGGTAACTGACAGTTTGTAACAGTTGTGTTAGGCTGACTGGCTGTCAGTTATTTCATTCATATTTACAATAATAATACATAATACAATAATAATACAATGGCTGTGACATTAGCACATCAAACTCATCATCTTTACAGTGCGGTCCGCAGCCTTTATTAATGGGGGAACGGCCTATAATGGGGACCTAACCCTTATGGTTGGTCGTCTCCTCTTCTTATCTGTAGTTAGGATTCCTCCTCCTAAAGCTTGGAGACTATAAAGACCGACTGATTGGTTGTATGGGTCAAATATAATAAAAGAAAGTGATCGCCTCACCAGCTTTCGCCAATGTGACAACCCACTTTGGTTTATTAAGTGATTGACTCACCAGCTTTCGCCAATGTGACAACCCACTTAAGAATGTTTTTACTTGAAGGGAACCGAAGTACCCGAAGGAAACGCGGAGACACACTTCAAGCTTGGGGAGAACATTCAAACTCGGGTGCAGATGTGTCCAAGGGTGGGTATGCACCACAAGGACCAGAGCTGCTATATGTTTTGGATTGTGGGGGAAACCGGAGTACCCGGAGGAAACCCACGCAAGCACGTGGAGAACATACAAACTCCATGCAGATGGGGCTGAGATCGGAATCGAACCGAGCTCCTCAAGTGCTGCAGGGCATCAGCATACCTCTGAGCCACCGTGCTGCCCAAGTGTTCTTAGTAAAAAAAAAAATATAAGACATAGTAACTGGTGACATCACGGCCAGCTATTTGCATAAAGGGGTGGAGCTATGATCCATCCCTGCACAGTCTGTATTGATAGAAGCACATAGCCTAAGGTGCAATGACATGAATAATATAGTAAGGGGGAGTGGATTAAAGTTAAAGGTCCCTGTCTGAGAGATGAAGAATGGGACATCTGTGGGAGGAGACAATAACAAGCCCCAGTGGGTTTATATAGACGTAACTTAGTTTCAGTTAAGTCTATAACTTAACTGAAAAAGCCTCCCCCAGTCACAACATGTTCACTGTATTGACAGTTATACAAACTGTGGGGGTTGGAGGGACCATGGCAGAGCTGGACAGCTCCTAGATAGACCCTGCCCACATCTCTGATATCTGCTTCTCAGTTACAAGTTCTGCTGCCTAACTCACTGTGACAGGGACACTAGAAACCCATAACAGTGCAGTGTGTGGGGCCCTCCTAAATTCAGTATGGCCAACAGGTATATAATGGGGGATTTATTACCCAGCCACAAATTCATCCTACCAAACCCATTTAGATTGTTCCAACTAAAAAAAAACCCAGAGACAAAGGGGATCTCACAGCAACCCAACCCGGCACACAAACTGAGCAAGCTACAGCAGACCCCTGTGTTTGCTAGTGTGAACATTGCCTAGTGTAATAGTGTACAGGCAGCTTATAATATATTACATTCATTGGTTCTGCCCAGCGCTGATTTCAGCCAATGGGTGCACAACAAACTGTGCAATTGACATAATACCTAATGCAAATGAACTTCTGTTCTATGGGGGGCCGTTTGTTTCCAGGTCATTTTGTAACAAAAAAAACACACTTCGGTGACCAAAAGAAATTCAGTGGTAACAAAACACATTTAGTGGACTAAAACAACACTTTGGGGACAAAACTAAATTTAATCGACCGAAAAAAGTAATGTGGTAACAAAATACATTTAGGGGCATATTTATAAAAGTCTGTTAACTTTCCGCCACCGTTTTTCCCGTTGTTTTCACTAAAATTGGAATTACCTCGATATATAAAATGGAGAAATCCGGCGGCGGAATGTTAATAACGGCGCAATTGGCTTTTCGCCAAATTATGGGCATCGTATCAGTTCCCGCTCGCTTCTATTTTTATTTTTTTTATTCAACTTTGGGTTGGTGGAAACGGACGAGCTTGCGTCCCCAATTGGCGCTTTATAGATAAACTATACAACAAATAGCAGCAGCACTGAAATAAAGCGAATGTTTGGGTGCGAATCTCCTCTGGGTCCTCCGTTCAAACCCCTAATACACATGGAATCGGATAAACATGGAGCCGCACACCAGTTTCTTGCAATAGATAAAAGGCTTTATGAGTTAAAAGGAAACGTCTGCCCACATATTATGGGACGTTTCGGGAGACGCTGCTCCCTTTCCCCTATATGGGCAGCAATCCTGGAGAAGGAGCCGCGCTCACCGAACACGTCCCAATAATGTGGGCAGACGTTTCCTTTTAACTCATAACGCTCTTTTATCTATTGCAAGAAAACGGTGTGCGGCTCCATGTTGGATCGGATTATAAATAAATGTACATACATACATTATCCAGTTCACCGGTCCCCATAGTGTCCAAATTTAAATATTGAGGCTCTTCTATATCCACTTACCACGAGAACCATCCCAGAATTTATAAAGGTGGTTTATGGGTTGTGTTGTATTGTTATTGTAGTGTATGTGTGTTGTATGTTATGTGTGTTTGTATGTTATGTGCGTTTATGTTAATGTGTGTTGTAATGTTGTGTGTTGTATGTTTTATGTGGTTGTATGTTACTGTGTGTTGACTTTAGTGTTTGTTGTGGTGTGTGTTTTAATGTTATGTGTGTTTGAGTGCTATTGCTGTTGTAGGTTATGGTTATGGTTGTTGTAAAGTTATGTGGTTGTATGTGTGTGTTATATGTTACTGTGTGTATGTACTGTTCTGTGTGTTTACCCATCTTATTTCTAATATTTTGATATTTTTTTTCTCCGCCGTAACTGGGGACAGAAAATGATAAAAATAAAACTTACACAGTGGGAAAACCTGTCCACCCCGTGGATTCAGTAAGTGTGTCAAAGCAAAAAATGTGGGATTTGTTGTGTGGTTGTGCAGCGACACACCAGGGCATGTTTTATAAAAGGGCGAAAAGTGCGCTAAAAGGTTTTCGCTTTCGCTTACCGCATGTAGTTTGTTTTCGCCAAACAGCTAGGTTAACACGCGGATTTAAAAACGGTGCGCATTAACGAGTGGCGGAAAAATTTTCCGTTTTACTTATCGCTTAAAACCCCTTTTCGCCATACTTCGCTATCACATCGTAATGGTATTTGAGCGAAAAGGCAATAACGCGATTTATAAAATGTCGAAAAGTGTGTTTTCCCGCCTTAAATGGATGAATTTATCGCCAACTTGAAGGTTCGCGTGACAAGGCACTTTTTACCTAGGTCTCTATACATTTATTCGTCTTTTTCATCACATTTTAAGAAGCTTGGACTTTAATGCGAGTACTGCTTATTTTGTCTTTCACGTAAATGAACCGCACCCCCTTTTTATTGGGGCGTTTTTAGCGGTCGCAATGTAGGCTATTTCCAATGCAAGGCCAATTGTTAGCAATTCGAGGTGTGTTGCTTTATCCTCGTGCTTTTGGTATATGTTAAAAAACCTCATTCTGTCTCTGTTCGCCTTCCAATGCACGTTTACGTTGTTATAGGCGTGTTGGTTACGTTTTATAGACGTGTTGTTTAGCGCTGTCTAATAGCGTGTTGGGTGAACTTGTATTATTTTTCTTCTCTGTATTCTCCCAATTTTTTGCTAAATTGAAATATAGTGCCAGAACGTTGAAAGCTGCGTCTAGCCGGGTAACATGATTTGATGTGGTTGTTCACTTCTTTGCTACAAATTTCACACAATAAAATAAAAAGGAACAACTAAGAAAGGGAATTTAAGTATAAACGTTTGAAATTGTGGCTTAAGGGCTGCATTTTTGGAGAGGAATATGTGTGTTTGCTACAGATTTTAAAACCTCAATAATGGGAATGGATGAGTTTGTATGTAACGCTTTTTGTTCGGGACAAAAAAAAAAACTTTGTGGGTGTACCCAGCCCAAAAGTGGTGCTACATTTTAATCCAATCATCATAAAGTCTAACATCTGATGGTTAGGGCGGGCAAAACATAGCCCTATTAGTTTTTTTGACTTTAAGGTTCCTGACTTATAGAATAGCTCACAGTTACATGGATGTAGATCATAGGTGTGTGTACCTTGTCGGTGTTGAAGGTTTAAAAAAAAAAAACTTTCTTGGATGATTGATTCAAAATTTTTTCTTTTACTTTAGTTAACCCTTATTGATGGCTGCCCGTAATGGATAAGGTAGATCGTAAGGTGTGTGTACGTGTCCAGTGGGGGTGTAAAAAAGAAACTTTTTTGTGAGTGGGTCCAAAAATGTCAGCTTTTTCTACTTTACGTACCCTTTAGATATGGCTTGCCACAGTAAATGGTAGGGGTGAGTTTGTCATTAGGTGTTATTATACTGTGCCAATGGGGGTTAAAAACAAACCTCTTTTATTAGTATAATAAAATTATTTTTTTGACTTTAGTTACCCTTTAAGTACATGGCCTGCCACAGGTAATGGAAACAGTAAACTAAGGTAGTGTGTTACCTGGGTCTGGTTTTGAAGGGTATGTCTTTGTTTATGTTTACAAACATAAAACTATATTTTAATTGAGGAAAATTCTAAATTGTTTTTTTTTACTTTAGTTTACAACCTTTAAGTTATGGCTGCACCATAATTATTAGTAGATTAGTAGTGTGTGTACCTTGGGTCTTGTTGAGGGGGTATGTCTTTTTGTGTTGTTCACAACCATCAAACTATCTTTTATGAGGATACATCTAAATAGTTTTTTTTTTACTTTAGTTACCCTGTTAAATATGGTCTGCCACACGTATGGCATAAGTAGATTATAGGTGGTGTACCTGGGTCCTGGTTGAGGGTATAGTCTTTTTTGTGTTTATAACCATAAAACTATCTTTTATTGAGAATAAAGTCTAATTAGTTTTTTTTTCCTTAGTTACCCTTTATAGATATGGCTGCCAAGTAATTGGATAAGTAGGATCAGTATAGGTGGGTACTGGGTCTGGTTGAGGGGTATGTTTTTTGTGTTTATAAACCATAAAACTTTATTGAGGTAAATCTAAAAGTTTTTTTTTCCATTTAGTTACCTTTAAGTATGGCGCCGACCCATGTAATGGATAAGTGATTAGTTAGGTGTGTTGGTACCTGGGTTCTGAGTTGAGGGGTATGTCTTTTTTGTGTTTATAACAGAAAACTATCTGTTTTTAGGATAATCTAAATTCATTTTTTTTGACTTTAGTTACCCTTTAAATATGTCTTCCATGGGAATGGAAAGGTAGGTCTGTAGGTGGTGTACTGGGTCGGGTGTGTGGGGGGCTTGGGGGTATCACCATTTATATTTAATGACTATGAAAAAACTGTTTTTGAAATATCCACATTTGAGGATTGTTACCATTAGTTCTATGGGACAAAATGTCCGAAATTGGCCGATAGCCGTTAACGCTTCCGCGGATTTCCTTACTAAGAAGATAACAACTTCACTCCTATATGCCCGCACCGTCTGTCCGAATTCAGTTCTAGCTCAATAACTGGTGGGAGGAGATATGGCCCAAAAAAGCGGGAAGAATAAAACGGAAAAAGCAGAAACGAATATACCGACAAGCCAAACAGACATTTGTCTTTTTTTCAAGCCAAATGAATTAATTTGAATGGTAGCGGACAGCTTTTTGGGCTTTTTACTCCCCACTAACTAACATTAATAAACCCTGTAAATGGTTAGCGCGTCTTTGCAATGCGGTATCGGTAACTAAGAAGTGATTTACCACATCAAATATAACGTGTAAAGACAACCAAGTTTCTCTGACAATTATTTATGTGGTTTACAATAAAGTAGATTGAAATAGATAATATTTCATATAAACATGTTTATAAATGAACAACAAAGCAGAAATAAATGGCTTAAAACATGATACTTGCCTTGCGCTCTGTTGGCTATGTCAGCGACATGACTGCCCTTCTGTCTCTTCATGGTCAGACACCTGCACTGCAGCTGGAAGATGGTCTGACTCACATATATTGTTTGCAGCTTCCCCTGCAAAACGGTTGCATTATGGCAAATCTGCGCCTCTAATATGTGGGGTGCCAGCCGGCCCCATTCCCGTCATATTAACTTCTGGCAGGGTAGGCTCACCATGAAGCGCTGCCACTCCAATAGTATCCTGGGCTGTAATCCAGATGTGGGTCACAACAGGAACAACTGCCGAAAAACGTGGAAGTAGTTTCCGAAGCAGAACTGCCGATTTCGGTAACCCTCGAAAGTACAAGCCGACTTTCGGTAACCCGCCTCGAAATACAGAGTCGATTTCAGTAACCCGTCGAAATACAAGCCGATTTTCGGACCTCGAAAAGTTAAAGCCGATTTCGGTAAACCCTCGAAGTACAAGGCGATTTCGGTGAACCCTTGAAAAATACAAGCCGATTTCGGTCCTCCGACATGTGTTATATCACTAACCCAAAAGCAGCAAATTGATTCAGTAAAGTCGATTTTCGGTAACCCTATCATTTTGTAAATATCGGTAACCCCAATCGATCGTACCCTAAAGTAGTTGTCGATTTCGGTAACACTCGTAATAAGAGATTTGGTAACGAAAAGTGTTTGAATCGTATAGTGTTCGGTACCCTGTATAAGACGATTCGTAACCCTTAAAACAAGTCGTTCGGAACCCGTAACGCGATGTTTATTCGGTACCTAAGCATTTCGTAACACTCGTATAGATCATTTCGGTAACCCTCGTTATAAAGACATGGAAACCTCATATCGATTCGGACCCTCGTAAAAAAGATGATTTTCGGTAAACCCTCGTAAACAAAGATCGATTTCGGTACCCTCGTATCAAGATCGATTCGGTAACCCTCTTAATAAAGATCGATTTCGGTGGACCCTCGTAAGTCAAAGATCAGATTTCGGTAAACCCTCGTAAAAAGATCGATTTCGGTAACCCTCTTTATTAAATATATTCGGTAACCCTCGTACACAAAGATCGTTCGGTAACCCTCGTTACATAAGATGATTTCGGTAACCCCTCGTTAATAACAGATCGATTTCCGGTCAACCCCTAAATAAGATCAGTCTTCGTAACCTTCGTAAACAAAGATCGATTTCGGTACCCTCGAAACAAAGATATCGATTCGGTAACCACTCGTTAATAAAGATCGATTTCGGGTAACCACTCGTAAACAAGTATCGATTTCGGTAACCATCGTTAAACAAGATCGATTTGTACCATCGTTTGCGATTTCAACCTCGTAATAAAGACGATTTCCCGGGTAACCCTCGTAAACAAAGATCGTTGTCGTAACCCTCGTAAACAAGATCGATTTCGGTGACCCTGCTTAATAAAGATCGGATTTCGGTAACTCTCGTAAAAAGATCGAGTTCGTTAACCCTCGTACAAGCATTCTGGTAACTGGATAAAGAGATTCGGTAACTCCTCGTAACAAAATCGATGTCGGTAACCTCGTAAATAAAGTCGATTTCGGTAAACCCTCGTTAAAAACATTTAACTGTAATAGCGATTTCGGTAAACCTCGTTAACAAAGACGATTCGGTAATCGTAAACAAAGATCGATTTCGGTTAACCACTCGTAAATAAGATCCAGATTTCGGTAACCCCGTAAACAAAGATTCGATTTCGGTAAACCCTCAGTAAACAAGCACGATTTCGGTAACCCTCGTAACTAAAGATCGATTTCGGTAACCCTCGTAAAAAGGATCGATTCGGTAACCCTGTACAAACAAAGACGATTTCGGTAACCTCGTAAACAAAAGATCCGATTGTGTAACCCTCGTAAATAAAGATCGATTTGCGGTAACCCTCGTAAACAAAGATCGTCGACCTCACAGTCTTTCGGTAACCCCTCGTAAACAAGAGCATGCGGTACATTAATGATCGATTTGACCCACCGTAACAAAGATCGATTTCGGTAACCCCTCGTATACATAACGATCGATTTTCGGGTACCCTTACAAGTCGTACGAACCCTATTAATTAAGATCGATTCGGTAACCCTCAAAAAGGTCATGGAACCATAAAAAAGATCGATTTCGGTAACCCGTCGTTACATAAAGATACGATTTCGGTAACGCCTCGTAACAAAGATCGATTTCGGTAACCCTCTAAATAACAGATCGATTTCGGTACCCTCGTTAATAAAGATCGTTTCGGAACCTCGCGTAAACAAAATCGATTTTCGGTAACCATCGAAAATAAAGATCATTTCGGTACCTCCGTTAATAAAGATCGCATTCGGTAACCCTCGTAATAAAAGATCGATTTCGGTAACCCTCGTAACAAAGATCGATTTCGGTATCCCTCGTAAAACAAGATCGATTTTCGGTAACCCTGGTAAATAAAGATCCGATTTCGGGTAACCCTCGAAAAATAAAGCATCGATTCGAAAAAAAGTAACCCTCGTAATAAAGATCGATTTCGGTAACCCTCGAAATAAAGATGATTTCGTAACCCCGTAAATAAAGATCATTTCGGAACCTCGTAAACCAAAGATCGATTCGTGTAACCCTCGTAAATAAGATCGTTTCTTAACCCTCGTAATAAAGATCGATTTCGGTAACCCTCGTAAAATAAAGCAATCGATTTCGGATACCCTCTGTAAATAAAGTCGCGATTTCGGTAACCCTCGTAATAAAGATCGATTTCGGTAACCCCGTAAACAAGAAACAATGCGGGAAGGACTCGAAAAAACAGCCGATCATGAGGAAAAGGTTCAGGGAGAGTGATCATAAAAGTGTTCTATCGTTAAAAGTAGTAACCTGAACCAATCAGATGTTATTAACATTTGAAAGCTAAATCTGATTGGTTGGGGCAAAATTGCACCATTTTAAAAACAAAAACTGACAATTCGCCAGTTTTTGTTTTGTTATTAGGTGGACATGGTTTTAATAGGCCAACTAGAGCCAGTTATACACTATTCAGTTTTAAATCCAATCACAAACTGGTCCTGATGTTAGACACTGGTATGTTGCCACTATTTGACACTTTATCCATTCATTCCAAGTCGACATTTAGATTATTATGCCCCTGTCCTTATCTGTCCTTTCTGGCAGAGGTTGAAAACTCCCCCTGCTCAATGGGGAGTAATTAATTTCAGGTAACCTGCATGTTGTTAACTTTCTGTTTGGCTGACTGGTTTCAGTTATTTCTTGCATATTTACAATAATAAATTACAATATGACAATAAATAACAATGCTTTGACATTAGCACATCAAACTCATTAATTTTAGCAGTGTGGGACGGTAGCCTTTATTAATGGGGGGGAATGGTGGCCTATAATGGGACCTACCCTTTGGTTGGTCGTCTCCTATGTTTATCTGAGTTAGGGAATCCTCTCCTAAAGCTGGAGAGACCATAAAGACACGACTAGATTGGTTGTATGGTCAAAAAGAAAATAAAAGAAAGTGATCGCCTCACAGCTTTCCGCCATGTGAAACACCCACTTAAGGCCCCATCTGCATGGAGTTTGTATGTTCTACGTGCTGTTGTGGGTTTCCTCCGGGGACTCTCCGTTTCCCCCCCCACAAATCAAAAACATATAGCAGCTCTGGTTCCTGTGGTGCATAACACCATTGGACACATCGCACCCGAGTTTTGATGCTCTCTCCTTAGCTTTGAGGGGTCTCCCCAATTCCCTCGGGTACTTCGGTTCCCGATATGTTTTTTTTTCGAACCGAAAGTACCTGGAAGAGCCCCCACTTCAAGCTTGTGAGAACATTCAACTCGGGTGCAGATGGTCCAGGGTGGGTATGCACCACAGGGACCCTGAGCTGCTACATGTTGTTTATTGTGGGGGAGAACCTGAGTGCCCGGAGGAAGAACCCAGCAGACACTGGAGAAACATTACAAACCCCTGCAGCAGCATGGGGGCCTGAGATGAGATGGAATCGCAAAACTCAGCTCCTCAAGGCTGCAGGCATCAGCATACCACTGAGTCCACACCCCGTGCTGCGCGCTGGAGGGTGGGTGGGGGCTCTGCGCTGGGGGCTGGGGTGCACCGTTATGTAAAAAAATAAAATAATACATAGTAAATATGGATGGACATCACGACCAGCTATTGCATAAAGGGGGGTTGGAGCTATGATACATGCGCTCGCACGGTCTGTTATTGATAGAAGCCCAATAGCAAGGGTGCAAATTGACATGAATAATAGTAAGGGGGGGAGGGATTAATAAGTTAAAGTCCCTGTCCTGGAGAGTGAGAATGTGGACATCTGTGGGAGGGGAGCCAATAACAAGCACCGTGGTGTTTATAATAGACGTAACTTATTTCGAGCTTAAGTCTATAACTAACTGGAAAAAGCCTCCAGTTCCCAACAGGTGTCACTTGTACTGACAGTAACAACTGTGGGGGTTGGTGGGACCATGCAGAGCGTGGACATCTCTAGATATGACCCTGCCCACGTCTCGGATGTGTCTGCTCTCATTTACAGTTTCTGCTTGCCTACTCACCGTGACAAGGGGACACTAAAAACCCATAACGTGCCAGTGTGTGGGGCCCTCCTCAGTCAGTAGGGGCCAACCGGTATATAATGGGGGATTTATTACCCAGCCAAATTCATCCTACCAAACCCATTTAGATTGTTCCAACTAAAAAAAAAAAACCCAGAGACAAGGTGGGATCCACCAGGCAACCCAACCCGGCGGACACAACCTAGGCAGACTACAGCAGACCCCCGTGTGTTTGCTTTAGTGTGAAACATAGCCTAGGTATAGTGCACTATGCAGCTTTTATACTCTATCATTTACATTGGTTCTGCCCAGCGCTGATTTCAGTCCAATGGGGCACAACAACTGTGCAATTGACATATAATATACCTAATGCCAAGGAGAACTTCGTTTAGGGGGTGAATTCTGTCTACGGGGGGCCTCGTCGATTATAAAAACGGAAGAAACCCGGGGCAGCCGGAATGGTTAAACAGCGGCGCATTGGCTTTTTCGCCAAATAATGTGGGCATCGCATCATTCCCCTCGCCGCTTCTATTTTTAATTTCGATTTATTCCAACGTTTGGGTTTTGGTGGAAACGACGACTTGCGTCCCCCAATTGGCGCTTTATAGATAACTATATAACAATAGACAGAGCACTGAAATAAAGCGAATGGTTGGTGGCAATTCCCTCGTGGTCCGCCGTTCAAATCCCCTAAATACCATGGAATCGGATAAACATGGAGACCGCACACCAGGTTTCTGCCATAGGTAAAAGGATTAATCGAGTTAAAAGGAAACGTCTGCCCACATAGTATGGGACGTTTTCGGGAGAACGCTGCTCCCTTTCCCCTATATGGGCGCAATCCTGAGAAAGTGGAGCAGGTCTCCCGAAACGTCCCATAAAATTGTGGGCAGAGCGTTTCCTTTTAACTCATAAAGCCTTTTATCTTATGTGCAAGAAAACTGGTGTGCGGCCCATGTTTATCGATTTAATAAAACTGGTACATACTACAAGTTATCCATTCACTGTCCCATAGTGCACTTAATATTTGCAGGTCTTCAATCCACTACAAGAGAACATACCAGACTTTTTATAAGTGTTTTATGTGGTGGTTGTCTGTTGATATGTGCTGTATTTATGTCGCTTGTATGTTATGTGGCGTTGTATTTAGTGGTGTTGTATGTTGTGTGTTGTTGTTATGTGTGTTGTACTTTATGTGTGTTGTATGTTCATGGGTGGTTGTTAGTTACTTGTGTGTGTATCCTGGTGTTGTGTATGCTGTGTTTATGGTGTTATGTGTGTTGTTGTTCTGGGGTTGGATTTGTTGGTGTTTGATGTTGCATGTTTGTGTGGTTGTATGTTACTGGTGTTGTTGTCTTGTGTGTGGTATGTTTTGGGTTTGTCTTGTTTGTTGTTGTGTGTTCGTACTGTTATGCGTGTTGCTCATTCTTGTGTTTCTCCCTCTTGCTGTTTTGACTTACTTTTTTTTCTCCGCCGTACCTGGGGAACGAACCCTGCTAAACCTCAACCCCTTTCCACCGTGGCCTCTACCCCCGCGGGCTTCAGTACGTTGTGGTCAACGCAAACATTGGCAATGTTGTTGTTGTGAATCGTGTGAGGCCACCCCGGGCTACTTTTAAACCGGGCGCCTTTTCGCCTCACGTCTTTCTCTTTCGCTTTTACCGCGGATTTTTCGCCAGCCGGTAACGCCGCTTTCCCAGCTTTAAAAGGTGGACATTAACGAGTGGCGAAAAATTTTCCGTGACTTATCGCTAAAAAACCCTTTCCGCGCATACTTCGCTATACATCGTAACGGTATTTGAGCGGATAAAGGCATAACGCGATTATAAAATTCGAAAAGTGGTGTGTTTTCGCCTTAAATGGAGTGAGAGATGTACATCTCGCCACTTGAAAGGGTAGCGACAAGGGCTACTTTTGTAACCATGTCTGCAGATACAGTTTAATTCGTCTTTTTCATCACATTTTTAGCTTGACTTTAAAATGAGTGTCTTGCTATTTTGTCTTTCACAAAGTGAAGCCCAGCCAACCCCCCCCCCGCCTACCCCTTTTGTTTCATTGGGGCGTTTTAGCGGTCCGCATGTAGGCTCAGTTTTTTCCCAATGCACAGGCGTAAGAACGAGTTTGAGTTAGGATAGCATTGGTACACTGGTGTGTGCTTATGCTCTGCTTTTTTGTATTTATAAACAAGTAATTCTTATCGTTTCGCCTTCCCAATTGCAGTTAGTTGTTAATAGTGCTGTTGGTTTACGTGTTAATAGGTCTGTTGGTTGACGTTGTTATAATAGGCGTTTTGTGTTTACGCTGTGTTGTAATAGGCGTGTTGTTGAAACTTATTTTAGTTTCTCTTTTCTGCTGTATTCTCCCAATTTTTGCTTAAAAAATTGAAAATATAGTCGCCAGAAAAACGTTGAAAAGAGGCTAGCAGCGTAACATCGATGGATGGGGTTTTCACTTCCTTTTTGCTACAAATTTCACATAGATTAAAAACAGGAAAAGCCACTAGAAAGGAAAGTTTAAGTTATAAACGTTGAAATGGATTGGCTTGAAGGGCGTCATTTGGAAGGGAATAGTGTGTGTTTGCTACAGATTTTAAAACTCATAATGGGAAGAGAGTTTGTAGTGTGAATGCTTGTTTGGGACAAAAATTTTTCTTGTTTGTGTGTACCCAGCCCAAAGTGGTGCTAATTTTGTATCCATCAATTAGAAAGCTAACATCTGATTGGTTAGGGCAAAATTAGCCCTATTAGTTTTTTGACTTTAGTTACCCTTTAAGTATCGTGCCATTGATAACAGTAGTGTGTCCTGGCGGGGGTTCAAAAACTTTGGGTTTCAATTTTTTTATATCCTAGGATGGGCCACAGTATGGATCTAAGATCAAGGTGTTACCTGTGGTGGTTGGTTAAACTTTTGATGGCCATTTCTCTTTAGTACCGTGCTGCAAAGTGGAGGGTAGTGAGGGGTGTAAGGCCAATGGGAAAAAAACTTTTGTTGGATTATGGTATCAAATAATTTTTTTATTCTAGTATCCCTTTAGATTATGCTGCACATAATGGATACTTAATCAGTAGGGTTTGTGTACCTGTGGTCGGTTGGGTAAAAAGATGAACGTCTTTTGTTATGGTTTACCAACAAATAGTTTTTGATACTAATTAGTTTTTAACTTTCTAAGTTCCCCTTTAGGTATGGTCTGGACTCAACAGTATAATTAGGGTAGCATAGTAGTGTATGTACCTGATTTGGCATATGGGGGTTGTAAACATTTTTGTGTTAACATATTTTTTATATTAGATAAATCTAATTTTTTTGTATTTAGTTACCTTTAAATATGGCGTGCCACCTTACATGGATAATGTAAACAGAGGCTGTGTTGTACCATGGGTTCTATACGCAGGTAATGAGTCTGGTGTATGTAACTTTTCCCGTTCCTCCTCCCCCTCTTGTTTACAACCATAAAACTATTTTTATTGAGGAAGAAATCCTAAAGTAGTTTTTTTAGACTTTGGTACCCTTTACATATGGCTAGCCACAATAATGGATAGAGTAGATCAGTAGGTGTTGTGACTGGGTTGGTTGAGGGGGGTGTGATGTCTTTTTTGTTGTTTACAAACCATAAAACTATTTTTATTGAGATAAATCTAAATTGTCTTTTTTTACTTTAGTTACCCTTTAATTTGTTTACGGTGCCACAGTAATGGGTAAGTAATCGTTAGGTGTGGGTACCTGGGTCTGGTTGAGGGTTAATTTCTTTTTTTGTGTTTATAACCATTAAAACTATTTTTATTGAGGATTAATTCTGGAAAATTCAGGGGGGGTTTTTTGACTTTAGTTACCCTTATAAATAGGCTTGCCACCAGTAAGGATAAGTAAATCAGTAGGTGTTGTGTTACTGGGTCTGGGTTGAGGGGTGGTTGGATTGTCCCTTGTTTTGGTTGTACAAACCATACAACATCTTTTATCTGAGAAATAATAATCTAAATTTTATTTTTTTTTTTTAATTTAGTATCCTTTAATTATGGCTGCCACAGTAATGGAGTAAGGAAATATCGTAGTTGTGTGTTAACCTGGTCGGTTGTAGGGGTATGTCTTTTTTTGTGTTTATAACCATAAACGTATACTTTTATTGAGGAAAATTCTAAATTTAGTTTTTTGACTTTAGTGTACCCTTTAAAATGGGCGCCCTCCCATAATGGAAAGTAGACTTAGTAGGTGTGTGTACGGTGTGTCTGTTGAGGGGGTATGTTCTTGTTTTGTGTTTACAACCATAAAACTACTCTCTTTATTGGAAAATCTAAATTAGTTTTTTTAATTGTAGTTACCTTTATGTATGCTTGCCACAGTAATGGATAAGTAGAATAGTAGGAGGGTTGTACCTGTGTCTGGTTGAAGGGGTAGGGTCTTTTTTGGTGTTGACAAACATAACCTATCTTTTATGAGGATACACGCTAAATTTTTTTTTTTACTTTATTGTTACACACTTCTAGTATAGGCTTTTGCCACAGTAACTGGATAAGTAGATTGTAGGTGTGTGTACCTGGGGTCGTTTGAGGGTGTATTTCTTTATTTTTGTGTTTAAAACATAAAACTCATCTTTTTTTGAGCTAATCCTAAATTATTTTTTTTTGACCTTTAGTTACCCTTTAAATAATGGCTTCCATTGAATGAAAGGTAGGTCAGTAGGTGTGTTACCGGGTCTGTGTGGGGGGTTGGGGTATCACCATTTTGTATTTGTACCATGAAAAAGACTGTTTTGAAATTCCACATTTGAGGAAGTACCATACCCAGCCAGATGAGGGGAGCTTTGCAGGGGGGACACAAGAAAATAGATGCAGTCAGTACCATCATACAGATTACTTTGGTCTAGGAAGTGCCGCGGATTGGAAAAAAGCCAATGTAATACCAATATTTCAAAAAAGGTAGTAGTTCACAGGCCTGGAACTATAGACCTGTAAGCCTCACATCAGTGGGTACTAGGGAAGGTGATGGGATGATGGAACACTTGTTAGGGATAATATCCTTGACTTTGTTCCAGAACTGATCTTATAGTAGTTGTTCCAAGGATTTAAAAGAAATAGATAATACCAGACAAATTTTATTGTTTTTATAAAGAAGAGAGTAGAAGTAGAGTAAGCAGTGGATGTGGTTATACTGAGATTTTGGCTAAAGCTTTTGATACGTGCCACATAGTGGGACTAATGTTTAAAAAAATGAGGACTTTAGCCTAGAAGAAAAGAAAAACTTTGTCATGGATAGAGAATTGGTTTATTGTCGCAAACGAGAGTGGTGGTAATGGAGCTACATTCTATGGGGCTAAAGTTCTAAGCGGAGTGCCTCAGGGTTCTGTACTGGGGATGCTTCTGTTTGATCTGCTTTATAAATATGGACTTAGAAGTGGCATTGAGAGCAAGTTCTCAGTGTTTGCTGATAAACACTAAAACTATGAGAGCTTTGGAACTTTCAATGAATGTGCAATTTCTGCAAGCAGGACCTAGATAGGATTATCAAAATGGGCAGCAGAAAGGCAGCAGCAGCAGAAAGCAGAACCAGAATGGCAGGAGGATTCAATTTGCATAAATGTTAAGGTGATTGATGCAGTTGGGGATTAACAACCCCTGGTGCACCTACACCATAAATAAACTCTGTGTTAATGCATCTGTAATGGAAAAAAAGATTTGGGGGGGTTTCTGAGTGAGATAAAAGGACTTAGCTGTAGCAAACAATGCCAGGTAGGTTTGGGGTAGCAATGGATAGAGCTAGCAGATCATTTCTTGTATAAAGAGGGGACTAAGATTTTCAAGAGAGAAAAATATTATTCCCCTCTTTACAAAAGGCACTGGTTATGCCCTCATTAGGAATATGCGTTGAGTTTTGGAATCCCAGTACACAAGGGACATCTAGGAATATGGAAAGACTCAGTTCAGAGAAGGAAAGCTGAAATTAATAAGGGGAATGGAGGGGCTTTGAATATGCAGGCAGATTAGACAAGTTGGGGCTGTTTACACATTGGAGAAGGCGAGTTTGCGAGGGACATGGATACCCTTATACAAAATATAATGGCCATACAATGAACTCTCTGGTGCATGGTTTCACTAATAGGTCATATCCAAAAGGACACAGGACAATCCTTTAAGTTGGAAGAAAGAGAAGTTTCTATTTCGGTTGGATAAGTTTTCTTTACAGTGAGAACGGGGGAAACTGTGGGGAACTTTTCCCGCAGAGGGTGGTTTTGGTAATGGCAAGTTCATTGAATACTTTAAAAAAGCCTGGATCAGCTTCTAAAGTAACTAAAAATATTGAGAATTACGATATTAATAAATATACTGTAGTTCTGGTTGGTACAGGATACTAGGATAATATTGAGATAATTACTGGTATTAATACATATACTGTAGTTATGGTTGTACAGGGATACTATATTAATATTGAGAATTACTAGGTATTAATTCATTATAGATCTGGTTTTGATCCAGGGGATACTTTCTGATTCCGTTTGGAGTCAGGATAGGAATTTCCCCCCCTTTTTTAGCTGTTTTTTTTTTTTGTCTTCCTCTGGATCAACATAGATATGCGTTTAAAAAAGTGATAGTTGGACTTGAGGACGTATTGCTTTTATTCAACCTCAATTACTATGTTACCATACCCAGCCAGAGAGGGAGCATTCGAAGAGGGGCAACAGGAAAACAATGCAGTAAAGTTACCTTTGGTCTGAAATGAAGGTACACCTTGTACAGAAACGTCGCTATGAGGTTTCCTGTTCACACCGCGACCTGCAAGCCTAGTGGCGCATGGGTATTTATTATGTTGAATTTCAGTAATAATGTAAGTAACGTAATAAGCCGTTTATTACACTGGGTGATGGAGGTTACAATGTTTAAGAACAATATTATAAAAAACCACAACCTCTATTTTTCTTAAATCCCCAACATATTTGGTTTTTGTGTTGAACCTAAAATGTCTTCCCCCAGCCCCACAGTGGAATCACGATATCTCCCACATTTCAATGTCTGTGACGAACTGGGATGGGGCACGAGTCTACCGTGCTGTGAAAATAAGCCCCAGACACCCAATCAAACCCCCAAATATCACAGCCACACCCCCGGAATGCCAAGTCCCGTCCATTCATGTGACTTACAGGGACCTACCAGGGACATCCGGGGCACACACTTAACAGTTGGAGGTTAGGCTAATTTCTCTTCATGGGTGGTCAGGGCGAACACTGAAAGTAATGTATGAGAGTCATGATAATGTATGATGTTGAGTGCAACTGGTAAACTGTGGCAGACAGTCCTCAACTCAAAATAGGTCAACACAAACCATGCAATCAGCTTGCAGTCCTGGTATTTTAATGTGTTATAATACTAATATATTAAGTATAATAACCTACGTCTATTTACATGGTACGTTCACCCATAGCCATGAGTAATGTTTAATAACCTACAGCCTATTGACCATGCTATACGTCACCATAGCTGTCTGAGTAAGTATAATAAACTACAGCCTATTTTAATGGTTACGTCACCCATTACCCTGAGTAAAGTTAAGTATAAGAAACTACAGCCTATTTAAATGGACGTCACCAGAGCGCTGAGAGTAAGGTATAATAACCTACAGCCTATTTACAGCTACGTCACCCATAGCGCTGCAGTAATGTATAATAACCCCTACAGCCTATTTACCTGCTCGTACCCATAGCCGCTTTGAGTACAGTAATGTAGAATAACCTACAGGCCTATTTACATGCTACGTCACCCATAGCGCTTGAGTAATGTATAATAACCTACAGGTCTATTTACATGCTACGGCACCCCATAGCGATGAGTAATGTAGATAAACCTGCAGCCTTTACATGCTACGTCACCATAGCTAGCGCTGAGTAAGTAATGTATAAATAACCTACAGGCCTATTACATGCTAAGTTTCACCCATAGCGCTGAGTATGTATAAGAAACAGAACCGCCCCTATTTACATGTACGTCACCATAGCCCTGCCTGAGTATGTATAAAAAACCTACAGCTATTTACATGCTACGGTCACCCATAGCGACTGAGGTAATGTATAATAACATACAGTCTATTTACATGCTACGTCACCCATAGCGCTGAGTAATGTATAATAAACCTACAGCCTATTTCATGCTACGTCACACAAGCACCTCATGAGTAATGTATAATAAACTACAGCCGATTACCTGATACGTCACCCATAGCGCTGAGTACGAGTAATGTATAATAACCTAACAGCTATTTACATGACTACGGCACCCATAGAGTGAGTAATGTATCATAACCTACAGCCTATTACAGCTACGTCACATGCGCTGAGTAAATGTATAAAACCTCAGCCTCATTTACATGCGACGCACCTCATAGCGCTGAGGAGTAAGATAATCACCTTAACAGCCTATTTCCATTGGTTACGTCACCATAGCGCTGAGTAATGTATACTAACCTAACAGCCTATTTACTGCCTACGTCAACCTAGCGCTGAGTAATGTATAATAAACCTACAGGCCTATTTACATGCTACGTCACCCATAGCGCTGCGGAATGTATAAAACTACGCCTATTTACATCGGCTACGTCACCCATAGCGTCGTACGTAGTAATTGTATAATAACCATACAGCCTATTTAAATGCTACGTCACCCATAGCGTCCGAGTAATGTATAATAACCTACAGCCTATTTACATGCTACGTCACCCATAGCGCTGAGTAATGTATACTAACCTACAGCCTATTTACATGCTTACGTCAACCCAAGCCCTGAGTAATGTTAATAAACTACAGCCATTTACTGTACGGTCACCATAGCGCTGAGTAATTGTATAATACCTACAGCCTATTTAACATTGCTACGTACCATAGCGTGAGTAATGTATTAATAACCTACACCACGTTATTACATGGTACGTCACCCCATAGCGCTGAGTAATGTATAATAAACCTACAGCCTATTTACATGCTACGCACCCCATTGCGCTGAGTAATGTATAATAACCTACATCCTATTACATGATACGTCACCCATAGCGAGGAGTAAGGTATAAAAACCTAACAGCCTCCTATTTACAGCTACGTTCACCCATTACGAGAGTAATGTATAATAACCTACAGCCTATTTACATGGCTACGTCACCCATAGCGCCGAGTCAGAGTAAATGTATAATAACCTACAGACTATTTAAATGATACGTTCACCCATAGCGCCGAGTAGTAATGTATTTAATAACCTTCAGCCTATTTTACAATGCTACGTCACCCATAGCGCCGAGTAAATGTATAATAACCTTACAGCCTATTGACATTGCTACGTCAACATAGCGCCGTAGTAATGTATAATAACTTACAGCCTATTACAGTACGTAACCCATAGCGCCGAGTAGTGAGTAAAGTAAATGTATAATAAAACCACAGCCTATTTAATTGCTACGTCACCCATAGAGACGAGTAAGTCCGAGTAGTAATGTATAATAACCTACAGCCCTATTTACATGCTACGTCCACCCATGCGCCGAGTACAGTAATTTGATAAATAACCTACAGCCTGTTACAGCTACGTCACCCCATAGCGAGAGTAATGGAAAAACCTACAGCCTAGTTAACATGCTAGTCACCCATAGCGCCGAGTAGTAATGTTTAATAACCTACAGGGCCTATTTTACATTGCTACGTCACCCATAGCGCCGAGTAAGTATAATAACCTACAGCATATTTACATGCTACGTCACCCCATAGCAGCCGGAAGTAAGTTATTGTATAATAACCTACAGCTTATTACATGCTAAGTCACCCATAGCGCCGAGTAAGTAATGTATAATAAACCTACAGTCCTATTTACATGCACGTCACCCATAGCCGAAGTAATGATATAACCTACAGCCTATTTACATGCACGTCACCCATGCCGCGAGTAATGTAATAACCTACGCCTATTTTTACCATGCTACGTCACCCATAGCGACGAGTAGTAATGCTTATAATAACCTACAGCCTATTTACATGCTACGCACCCATAGCGCCGGTATGTATAATAACCTCAGCTATATTTACATGCTACGTCACCATAGCGCTTGAGTAATGATAATAAACTTACAGTCTATTTACATGGTACGTCCACCCCATAGCGCTGAGAATGTTTTATAATAACCTACAGGCTATTTACATTTGCTACGTCACCCATAGCCCTCCGGAGTAATGTTTAATAACCTACAGGTTCTATTTACATGCTACGTCACCCATAGCCCTGGAGTAATGTATATAACCTACAGCCTATTTACATGCATACCGTACCCATAGACGCCGAGTAATATGTAATTAGTCAGTATGTATTAAAACCTACAGCTATTTACATGCTACGTCACCATCGCCCTGAGTAATGTCTAATAAACCTACAGCCTATTTACATGCTAACGTCCACCCAAGGCCCTGAGTAATGTATAATAACCTACAGACTATTTACATGCTACGTAACCCATAGCGCGCGTAATGTATAAAACCTACAGCCTATTTACATGCTACGTAACCCATAGCGCCGAGTAATGTATGAAATAAGTAGTAATGTATAATAAACCGTACAGCCTATTTACATTGGTCACGTCACCCATAGCGCGCGTAACAGAGTAAAGTAGTAATGTATAATAACCTACAGCCTATTTACATGGCTTACGTCACCCCTATAGCGACCGAGTTAAGTAGAGTCATGTATAATAACCACGCCATTTACATGCTTACGTCACCCATAGCGCCGAGTTAATGTATAATAACATACAGCCTATTTACATGCTACGTCACCCATAGGCCCGAGTAAGTAATGTTATAATAACCTACAGCCTATTTACATGCTACGGTCACCCATGCGATGAGTAATGTATTAATAAACCTACGCCTATTTACATGCTACGTCACCATAGCGCTGAGTAATGTATACTAACATACAGCCCTATTTTACATGCTACGTTCAACCCATAGCGCCGAGTGAGAGTAAGCGCCGAGTAATTGATAATAACCTACAGGCCTATTTTACATGCTACGTCACCCATAGGCCGAGTAATTGTATAATAACCTACAGCCATTACATGCTACGTCACACATAGCGCCGCGTAATGGATAATAACCACAGCCATTTACATGTACGTCACCCATAGCGCCGAGTAAAGTAATGTATATAACCTACAGCTTCTATTACATGCTAAGTCAACCATAGCCGCCTGAGTACTGTAAATAACACTACAGCCTTATGTACCTGGTTATACGTCACCCATAGCCCTGAGTAATGTATAAATAACAAACAGCCTATTTACATGCTCGTCCCCATACCCTGAGTACTGTATACTACCTACAGGGCCTATTTAACCATTGCTACGTTCCACCCATAGCCCTGAGTAATGTATAATAACTACAGCCTATTACGCTTACGTCACCAAGAGCGTGAGTAATGTTGAATAACCTACAGTCTTTTAATGGTACCGTCACCCATAGCCCTGAGTAATGTATAACTAAAATAACCTACAGCCTATTTACAGCTACGTCACCATTTCACTGAGTAATGTAAATTAACCTAAAGCCATTACATGCTAAGTCACCATTGCGCTGAGTAATGTATAATAACCTACAGCCATTTACATGCTCTACGCACCCATAGCGTCGAGTAATGTATAATAACCAGAGGTATATTTTACATGGTACGTTTCACCCATAGCGATGAGTAATGTATAATAACATACAGCCATTTAAATGCTACGTCACCCATAGCGCTGAGTAACGATAATAAACCTACAGCCTATTACCATGCTACGTCACCCCTAGCCATGAGTAATGTATAATAACATACAGCCCTATTTACATGTACGTCACCCCATAGCGTGAGTAATGATTAATACCACAGCCTATTTACATGGTACGTCACCATAGCGCCTGAGTGCAGTAATGTATAAAACTACAGCCTATTTACAGTGTGAAGTCACCAAATAGCCATGAGTAATGTATAAGAACTACGCTATTTACATGGTACGTCACCCATAGCCCTGAGTATGTATTAATCCACCTACAGTCTATTTACATGCACGTCACCCATAGACTGAGTAAGGTATAATTAAATAACCTACAGTCTATTTACATGGTACGTCACCCATAGCGCCGGAGTAATGTGTTATCAATAAAACCTACAGCCTATTGACATGCTACGTCACCCATTAGCCCTGGTAATGTATATAACCTAAAGCCTATTTACATGCTACGTCAACCATAAGTAGCCCTGAGTAATCGTATAATAACCTACAGGCCTATTTACATTGGTTCCGTCACCATAGCGATTGAGTAATGTATAATAACATACAGTCTAATTTACATCTACTCACCCATAGCCCTGCTCGGAGTAATGTATAATAACCTACAGCCTATTTACATGCTACGTCACCCAAGCGCCGAGAGTAAGTATAAAACCTACAGCCTATTACATCTACGTCACCCATAGCGCGAGTAAGTATAATAACCTACAGCCTATTTACATGGGCGACGTAACCCATAGCCCTGAGTAATTGTATAATTAACTAAGTCTATGACATCGCTACGACCCATTAGCGCTGAGTAAGTATAATAACTAAGTCCTTATTTACATGGTACGTTCACCCATAGCGCTGAGTTAAGTAAGTATATAATAACATTACAGTCATTTACTGCTACGTCACCATGCCCTGAGTAAGTAATGTATAATAACCTCAGCTATGTACATTGCCGACGGCACCCTAGCGCGAGTAGTAAAGTAATGGTAAATAAACTTAAGCAGATTTACATGCTACGTCACCCATAGCGCCGAAGTAAAGTAATGTATAATAACCTACAGCCTATTTACATGCTACGTCACCCATAGCCGGAGTAAGGTATATAACATACCGTCTATTTACATGCTAGTCACCCATAGCCCCTGAGTAAGTATAATAACCTACAGCCTATTACATGCTACGTCCCCATAGCACCTGAGTAATGATAAATAACCTACAGCCTATTTAACTGCTACTCACCATAGCGATGAGTAATGTATAAGACACCTACCGGCCTATTTACAGAGACGTCACCCATAGCCCTGAGTAATTGTATAATAACCTACAGGCCGATTTTAAATGATACGTCACCCATAGCGCTGAGTAATGTATAATAACCTTCCTACAAGCTATTTACATGGTGAGTCACCCATAGCCGAGTAATGTATAATAACCTACAGGCCTATTCCATGGCTAAGTCACCATTAGCCCTGAGTAATGAGTAATGATAATTAACTACAGCCTATTGACATGTACGTCACCCATAGCCCTGAGTAATGTTAATAACCTACAGTCGATTTACATGCGACGTCACCCATAGCGACTGAGTAATGTATAATAACATACAGCCGATTTTACATGCTACGTCACCCATAGCCATGAGTAAGTATATAACCTAAGCCTATTTACATGCTACGTCACCCATAGCCATGAGTAATGATAATACCTACAGCTAGTACATGCTACGTCACCATAGCGCTGAGTAATGTATAATAACACTACAGCCTATTTACATGCGATCACCCTAGCGATGAGGTAATGTATAATAACCTACAGCCTATTACCATGCTACGTCACCCATGCGCTGAGAATGTATAATAACCTACAGCCTATTTACATGCTATTCCACCCATAGCGCCGGTAATGAGTAATGTATAATAACCTACAGCCTATTTACAGGCTACGTCCACCCATAGCCCTGAGTTAATGTGTAATAACCTTACAGCCATTTTTTACATGATACGTCACAGAGCGGCCGAGTAATGTTGTAATACCTTACAGCCGATTAATGCTACGTCACCCATAGCGCCGAGTAAGGTATAATAAACCTACAGCCTATTACATGCTACGGTAACCCATAGGCCGCGTAAAGTAATGTATAATAACCTACAGCCTATTTACATGCTACGTCCCCATAGCGCCGAGTATGTATAAAACTACAGCCTATTTAAATGCGACGTCGAACCCATAGCGTGAGTAATGGAGAATAACCTACAGCCTATTTTACATTGCTACGTCACCCATAGCGCCCGAGTCATGTTATAATAACCTACAGCCTATTTACATGCTACGTCACCATAGCGCAGAGTAAGTATTTCCGCCGAGAGTAATGTATAATACCTACAGCATATTAAATGCTACGTCAACCAATAGCGCCGAGTAATGTATAATAAACCTACAGCCTATTTACATGCTACGTCACCCCAATAGCGCCGTAGTAAATAGTAATTGTATTAATACTACAGCCTATATTTAAATGGCTAGTCACCATAGCGCCGAGTAATGTATAATAACCCTACAGCCCCTATTTACATGCTACGGTCACCCATAGCCCTCCACCCCTGAGAGTTAATGTATAAGTAACCTACAGCCTATTGTAAATGCTACGTCACCCATAGCCCTGAGTAATGTTTAATAACCTTACAGCCTATTGACCTGCTACGTCACCCATTTTAGCGCTGAGTAATGTAAAACCTAAGCTATTTACTGGTACGCACACATATGCCCATTGAGGTACTGTATTAAAACTACAGCCTAATTTACATGATACGGTCAACACATAGAACGTTTCTTGAGAAATGTATAATAACCTACAGCCTATTTACATGGGTAGTCCACCAAGAGCCCTGGTATTTAGTATAATACATAATGGTCCTATGTACATGCTACGTAACCATAGCCATGAGTAATGTATTAATAACCTACAGTCTATTACTTGCACGTCCCATAGCGCTGAGGAATTGTTATTTAGTAATGTATAATAACATACAGGCCTAGTACATGCAAGCACCCATAGCCTGAGTAATGTATAATAACCCTACAGCTATTTAATGCTACGTAACCCATAGCCCCGGAGTAATGTTATAATAACCTACAGCCTATTTACATGAGACGTCACCCATCGCGCTGAGTACTGTATAATAACCTACAGCCTATTTACAGGCTTACGTCACCATAGGCGGAGTAGTATAAGAACCATACAGCATAATTTACATGCTACTCACCCATAGCGCTGAGAATGTATAATAAGCCTGTACCGCCCTAGTTACATCTACGTCCCCATTAGCGCCGAGTAGTAAGTAAAGTAATGTATAATAACCTACAGAATATGTACTGCTACGTCACCCATAGCCCTGAGAGTAATGTATAAGAACCTACAGCCTATTTACATGCTACGTAACCATAGCGCCCGAGTCGTAATTGTGTGTAATAACCTACAGCCTATTTACATGCTACGTCACCCATGCGCCGAGTTAATGTATAATAACCTACAGCCTATTACATTGCTACTGTCACCCATTAGCGCCGACGTGAGTCGTAGTAATAGTAGTAATAGTAATAGTAAAGTAATGTAGAGTAAAGTAGTAAGGAGTAATGTAAATAACCTACAGCGCCCTATTTACATTGCTACGTCAACCCATAGCGCGATTAATGTAGAATAACCTACAAGGCCTCATTTACAGCATTACGTCACCCATAGCGCTGAGTAAGTATAATAACCACAGGCCTATTTACCATTGCTACGTCACCCATAGCGCGAGCGAGTAATTGTATAAATAAACCTACAGCCTATTTTTACATGCTACGTCACCCATAGCGCCGAGTAATGTATAATAACCTACAGCCTATTTACATGCTACGTCCCCCATAGCGCCGAGTTGTTTACTGTATAATAAACCTACAGCCGTGCCTATTACCCATGCTACGTCACCCATCGTAGCGCCGAAGTAATGCTTTAATAAACCTAACAGGCCTATTTACATGCTACGTCACCATAGCGCCGAGTCATGTTATTAATAACTTACAGCCTATTTACATGCTAGTCCCCATAGCCCTGAGTAATGTATAATTTAACTACATCCTTCCTTTTACATGCTCGTCACCATAGCCCGAGTAATGTATATAGAACCTTACAGCCTATTTACATGCTACGTCACCCATAGGCGAGTAAGTAATGTATAATAACCTAAAGCCCTATTTACATGGTTACGTCACCATTAGCGCTGTTCATGTATAATAACTAAAGCCTATTTACATGCTACGTCACCCATAGCGATGAATAATATGTTATAATAAACATAAGCCTATTTACAGGGTACGTCACCCATAGCCCTGAGTAATGTATAATAACCTACAGCCTATTACATGGTACGTCACCCCACCCATAGCCTGTCGTAATGTATAATAAACCTAAAGCCTATTTTACATGCTTACGTCACCCATGCCCTGAGTAATGTATATACCTACAGCCTATGTTACATGCTACGTCACCCATAGCGCCGAGTAATGTATAATAACCTACAGCCCTATTTACATGGACGTTCCCCCATATGCGTGAGTAAGGTATAATAACCGACAGGCCTTATTTACATGCTACGTCACCCATAGCCCTGAGTAATGATATAATAACCTACAGCTAGTTACATGCGACTTCACCCATAGCGCCCGAGTAAGAATTTTTAAAAAGAAGTAAGAGGAATGTATAATTAACCTACAGCCTATTAAATGCACGTCCACCCCATAGCGTGAGTAATGTAAAGAACCTACACCTATGTACATGGGTACGTCCACCCCCCCCCTCCACCCCCCACATTTATGCGAGCCTCGGTGGAGCGCGCCGAGTAAGTAGTAGTAATGTTATAAAAACCTACCAGCCCTATTTACATGCTACGTCACCAATAGCGCTGAGTAATGTATAATAAACTACAGCCTATTTACATTACGTTCACCCATAGCGTGAGTATGTGTAAATAACTTACAGCTATTTCATGCTACGTCACCCCATTTTTGAGTACTGTATAATAACACAGTTCTATTTACAGCGACGTCAACCATAGCCCGAGTATGTATAAAAGTAACTACAGCTATTTACTGCACGTCACCCATAGCGTGAGTAATGTATTAATAACCTACAGCCTATTACATTGCTACGTCACCCATAGTGCTGAGTCATGTATAATAACTACAGCGCCTATTTTAATGCTACGTCACCATAGCCCTTGAGTAATATGTATAATAAACCTAAAGCCATTACATGGTACGTCACCCATAGCCTGAGAACTGTTACTTAATAACCTACAGCCTATTTACCTGGTACGCACCCATTAGCGCATGAGTATGTATATAACCTACGCCTATTTGAAATGGTACGTACCCTAGACCTGAGTAGTAATGATAAAAACCTACAGCATATTACATTTGATTACGTCACCCATAGCGCCTGAGTAATGTATAATAACCCCTTACAAGCCTATTACATGGTACGTCACCATAGCGCTGAGAATGTAGTAATAAATAAACCACAGCCTATTACATTGCTACGTCACCCAAGCGCCGAGTAATGATAGATAACTCCAGCCTATTCATGACGTCTACTCCAATAGCGCCGTAGGAAATAATACGCTCTTTAATTGATACCTAGGCAATGGATACCTAGTTGTTACATGCTACGTCACCCATAGCGCCCGAGTAATGTATAATAACCCTACAGCCTATGTTACATGCTACGCACCCCATAGCGCCGAGTTATGTATAATAACCTACAGCCTATTTACAGTTCTACGTCACCCATCGCGACTGAGATAGTATACTAAAACCTACAGTCTATTACATGCTACGTCACCCATAGCGCTGAGAGTTTAATAACCTACAGACTATTTTAAATGGTCACGTCACCCATAGCGCCTGGTAATGTATAATAAACCTACACTCTATTTAACATCGACGTCACCCATAGGCCGAGTAATTTAATAACCACAGTTCCTATTTCATGCTACGTCACCCATAGATGCGATATGTACCGACAGCTATGAAGTACAGAGCGAGAGTAAGTAATTATAATACCTACAGCCTATTTACATGCTACGTTCACACCCATAGCGCTGTAGTGTTAATAACCTACCAGCTAGTTTACATGGTAGTCAACCCCAGTAGCGCTAGGATGTATAATACCTACGAGCTATTTACAATGGTTACGTCACCCATAGCGCGTGAGTAATGTAGAATAACCTACAGCATATTTACTGACGTCAGCCCCTAGCGCTGAGTAATGTATACTAACCTAACAGCCCTTTTACACATGCTACGATCACCCATAGTCGCCGAGTGTAATGATAATAACCTGCGCCTATTTACAGCTACGTCACCCATAGCGCCGGTAATGTTAATAACCTACAGCTATTTACATGGTTACGTCACCCATAGCCCTGAGATATGTATAATAACCTACAGCCTATTTACATGTACGTCACCCCATAGAGCGCTGAGTAATTTATATAACCTACAGCCTATTACACTGCTACTCACCCACTAGCGATGAGTAATGTATAATAACCTACAGGCATATTACATGCTACGTCACCCATCCAGCGCGCCTGCGAGCCAGCGACTGATGAGATAATAACCTTACAGCCTATTTACATGCTAACGTACCCATACCCTGAGTAATGTAGTAATAACCTACAGTCTATTTCATGGTAGTCACCCCATAGCCCTGAGTAATGTATAATAACCTACACGCCTATTTACATGCTACGTCCCCCATAGCCCTGAGTATGTATAGATAACCTACAGCCTATTTACATGCTACGTTCACCCATAGCCGCTGAGTAATGTATAATAACCTACAGTCTATTTACATGGTTCGCACCCTAGCGCTGAGTAATGTATAATACCTACGCCTATTGACATGCTACGTCACCCATAGCCGCTGAGTAAGTATAATAACCTAAACGACCTATTACCTGTACGTACCCATATAGCGCTGAGTACTGTAGAATAAACCTACCGCCTATTTACTATGCTGACTCACCCCATAGCGCGCCGAGTAATGTATATAACCCTACAGCTATTTACCATGTATCCGCACCCCATAGCGCTGTGAGTAATGTAAATACACCTACAGCCTATTACATGGCTACGTCACCCATAGGCTGAGTAAGGTATAATAACCTACGCCGTTTTACAATGCTACCGGGTTCCCAAACCCATAGCGCTGGATAATGTATAATAACCTACAGCCTATTTACATGCTACGTCAACCCATAGCCCTGATAATGTCTAAAACCTACAGCCATTTACCATGCTTTACTCCCCCCATAGCCCTATAAGTGTAATAATCACCTACAGGCCTATTTCAGCTAGCTACTCACCCATAGCGCTGAGTAAGTAATGTTAATACCTACACCTATGTACATGCTACGTCACCCATACGTGAGTAATGGATAATACCTACAGCCTATTTACATGCTAGTCACCCATGCGGCTGATAATGATAATAACCTACAGCCTATTTACTCTACGTCACCCATTAGCGCTGATGAGTAAATGATAATACAACCTACACCTATTTACAATGTCTAGTCAACCCATAGCGCTGAGTAATGTTATAAAATAACCTACGAGCCTATTTACATGCTACGTCACCCATAGCCCCTACGAGTATAATGTATAAAACCTACAGCCTATTTACATGCTACGTCACATGCCCATCTGAGTAATGTATATAAACCTACAAGCCTATTTACATGCTACGTCACCCATGGCGCCGGAGTATGTATAAACTCAGCTACAGCCCTATTTAAATGCTTACGTCACCCTAGCGCTGAGAATGTATAATAACTACAGCCTATTACATGATACGTCAACCCATAGCCTGATAATGTATAAGAACCTACACCTATTTACAGCAGTCTACCCATTAGCGCTGAGTAATGATTAAATAACCTCAGCCTATTTACATGGTACGTCACTCACCATAGCGCTGGAGGAATGTATAATAACTACAGCCTAGTCTCATGCTACGTCCACCCATAGCGCTGAGTATGTATAATAACCTACAGCCTATTTACATCTACGGTCACCCATAGCCCTGAGTAATGTATAATAACCAGCCTATTTACATGCAGCTCTACATGAGCCCTGAGTTAATGTTATACTAACCTACAGGCTATTACTGTACTCACCCATAGCGCTGAGAATATGTATATAACCTACAACTATTTTACAGGTACGCACACCCATAGCGCTGAGTAATGTATAATAACTAACAGCCTATTTAATGGTAACTACCCATAGCGCTGAGTAATGTATAATACTCTACAGTCCATTTACATGCTACGTCCACCATAGCGCTGAGTAATGTATAATAACCTATCAGCCTATTTACATCTACATCACTCATAGCTGTGGTTAGAGTTGTGGGTCGCAGTGGGGAAGGGATAAGGGGGCGTAAAAAACATGGTGGCGGGCTGTCACACTGGGTAATGTTGGATGGAATTCCAGCCCCTGGCTGCGAGGACTCAGGATTTTTTTGTCCTGCAGTTGAGACAATCCCCCCAAATCGGGAACGTCTTGTCAACCCTCTGGTCTGTCCCAGTTATAAATCAAGCCGTTATGTCCAAGTTCCTATAGCATGTAGCAAGTACTATAATTAGAATGTATGAGTGTTCAATTGCATTATCTGCCATTTCAATTGTAGCCACAGTAATGGGAGGGTGCATTGTCCCTGTTACGTGATTGATCAATCCAAACCTGTCGTGTAGACACATTGAAAAGTCATCGTAGCACTTGTCTGAAGTTCCTGCAAAAATGCGAATGGCGAATGCAATAGACAGTTATGGGTCCAGGTAATCATTAATGTAGCCGTTGACCTGTGCATAGTCTGTTGGCAAAGTCTCTTGATTGAGGGTTTGGAATTACTCACCGTCTAAATGTAACTATAATGTAATACAGGTTTTAAGCGTGATCCAATGATATTCTGTAGTTGTCATAAAGGAGTTCTATCCCTTTCTGTGGTTTACTATGGGTTTATTTTGACCGTTTTTTTCCCCTGGATAAACTCAGCAGGTAGTGGACTCTATGGTGTGAGAGTAAAAATATCTGACAGCCTCATAAAGGAAACTGTAAAAATGTATCAAGATCTTGGGTAGCTCCTCTTTTGATGTCCAGTTCTGAACCTTGGTAGGTTCAAGGGATTTTTATGGAACACATAAAAACAGTTTTGTTTTATCTTTATAGACCTTTGTTTTCTGGATGATATTGATCAAATGTCCTCTCAAGGCTTTGCAAGGGTTTCCATCTTGTCTAGACTGAAATAGTAGATGATGTGGATAAAATCCTTTTCTACCCAACTGACCCCATCACTGCATAAAAGTTCAAACATCATTTTCCCTAATCCCATTGCTCACATTACTGACATGAGGTCTCCGTGTCCATCTCAGAACTTCTTCTCCAAAGTCACCTCCAGCTGTCATCTTGTCTTCCCCCCCCCCTGGATTGATTGCTACTAGGCATCCAACGATGTTCTGGCGTCCTTTGTTGTAAGGTCTCTTTTCGTCATCGTCGCTCCATTCCCACTTTTTGAGACCGCCAAAAAAATTTATGACAAGCTTAAAATTAGAAGCCATGTCTACCCGTCTTAACTAAAAATTATAATTATAGCTATAATTTCAAGTTGCCATTTCAATTACTTCCGATGGTCCCAGGAATTCATTTATCTTTCAGAATGGGTGTCCGTATAGGGTGAGAGGATATTTCGTAAAGTCTCACTGGAATCCAATATAAACTGAATTAACACAACTTGTAACACTAATACTTCCCACCTTATACCAATAATAGTTTCCCACCTGCAACCCATAATGGTCCCACCACCTGTCCCATTATGTGATCCACCACCTGTAACCAATAATGTCTCACCACCTGTACCCATAATGATTCTTTACCACCTGTACCATAATGGTCTGACCACCTGTACCATAATGGTCTTATCACCCTGTTTTCCATATAAGCCTCACCACCTGACCAATAATGATCTCACCCACATGTTACCAATAATGGGTCCTTCACACGTACCAATAATGTCTTACCCACCTGTTCCCAAATGATCCAACCAACTTTACTCAACTAAGGTCGCCACCCACCTGACCAATAATGGTCTTAACCACCTGTTTCCATGAATGATCACACCTTATCCAGAATTGTTTCACCACCCCTGGGGGTTTTACCAAATGTCGTCACACCACCTGTACCCATATTGGGTTTACCCCTGTACCAATAAGTGGATTTATCAAACAAACTCTTTCCCATAATGGTCATACCAATAATGGTCTTAACCACCTGTTCCCATAAAAAGGTTTTTCACCCACCGTACCAATAATGGATTATCACCTGTACCAATAAAGTTTCACCACCTG
The DNA here is from genome assembly GCA_019447015.1 of Hymenochirus boettgeri. Lineage (NCBI taxonomy): Eukaryota > Metazoa > Chordata > Amphibia > Anura > Pipidae > Hymenochirus > Hymenochirus boettgeri. Next base: position 17,433,297 of record CM033469.1, read on the forward strand.
TAAAAAAATAGTTTTTACCACCGTACAATAATAGTTTTCAACCACCCTGTTTTAAACCAAAAAAAATAGTTTTACCCACCTTGTAACCATAATAGTTCAACCACCTGTACCAATAATATTTTACACCACCTATACCAATAATGGTCTCACCACGCCCATACTACCGTCACAATAATGATCTCACCACCTGTACCAAATAGTCGTCTCACACCGTACACTGGTTCTACACTGACCAATAATGGACTCTCACTACCGTACCAATAATGGTCTCACCCCCTATTACACAATATGGTCTCACACGCTGCACCAATAATTGATCTCACCACCTGTAACAATACTGATCTCACCATCTGTACCAATAATGATCCTCACACACCTGGACCATAATGGTACTCAACCACCTCTACTCATATTTAAATAGTCACCACCTGTACCAATAATAGTTTCACCACCTCATACCATATATGGCTACCCATGACACCAAGTATGACTCACCCACCTGTACCAATATGCTTTCACACCTGCACCCATAATGGTCCCACCACCTGTAACCCATAATGGTCCCCAATGTACCAATAAGGATTATAACCTGTTCCCATTAATGGTCTCACCACCTGGTACACAATACATTGAATCTCACCAACATGTACAAAAATGGTCTCACCACTTGTACTTATTAATGGTCTTATCACCCCTGTTCCAATAATGTTTTCAACAACCTGTACCAATAATGGTCTTACACACCTGCACCAATAATGAATGGTCTCTCACCACCTATACCAATAATAATATCACCACCTGCACCAATAAATGGTCTCACCACAATACCAATAATGATATCCACTCAACCAAATGTCTCACCACAATAATGGTCTCTCACCGCCCTGTACCAATAATGGTCTCACACCCTGTACCAATAATGTCTCCCACCTACTAAGGTCTATTCACATTTAATAAGGTGTCTCGCCATCGTAACCAATATGGTCTCACAACCACCTGTTACCAATATGGTCTCATCCACATCTATTAATAATGGTCTACGCCATCTGTACTCTAAGGGTCTTCACACCCCCTGTACCACATATATAACATGTTGTGATATATTTGTTATCTTTGTCTGTATGTTTTAAATGTTAATGTGTGGTCTCATGGGGCTGAGCAATAATAGGTGCAACAGTTTGCCTGTGATATTCTTTGCAGCAACCAATCCGGTGTGTTATCTAACTGTAATGAACCCCATAAAACCCAAACATTTGAGTTGGTTGCTGTTAAAATTAATAGATTAGGCAAACACTTGGCACCTTCTAGCTACCCTTTTATAGTTGTTGTTACTAGTAGTTATAATAGATTATTTGATAAACTATATAAAATAAAGGTTTAAAAAGATAGATAACTGCAGACGTATATTACACTTTTTGAATAGTTGTGACATTTTACAATATTATCTCACCATTTTATAATGTATTTTTAAACTCAAATACAATTAAGGGATATTATATTGCACGTTCCCGTTTGGATTGTTTAGTTAAGCACTTTCACCCACTAATGAGCACTTGACATTTCAAATTGTTCTGATGTCCTGTCAAGTAGAGTAGGAGTGAAAGACTATAGGGGTGCGCGGTTGTTATTTGCAGGGGTATATGATTGAGAAAGTAACTGAAACCTTGCCATGCTGAGGATGGAGACTCACAAATCTTAACATACAAGCTCCAGGCAAAAGTATACTATAGGATGAAGCCGGTGCACCATGGGACTAGTCTAGATCAATCTACCGGGATCAACTATCTATTCTCTCTCGGCGCTGGTCTCTATCTACTCCATCACGATCTATCTATACGTATCTCGGCATCGACAGTCGGCGCGTACGTCTAGTCGTGAGTCGTCTAGTCATGAGTTCAGCGACGTATCTATCGATCTAGTCGTCCGATCAGTCGCTCTTCGTACGTACAGCGAGCGTATCAATTAGGAGTACTAGCGAGTCATCGTAGTTATCACGGAATCGATCGTAGTCATCATCGAGTCGTATCAGCGTAGCATCGTATCGTATCCAGTCGCACTATCTGTCTACGAGAGTCGTAGTCCTATCGGGCAGCGAGTCAGGCCCTCTAGTCGCTATCGTAGCGACGTAGCTAGCCTCTAGTCGATCGTAGCGTACAGCGTACGAGCGACTAGCGATCTATCAGTCGACGAATCATCGTAGAGCTGGACCTCAGCTCTAGCGTAGCGATCTACGATCGAGTCGCGGACTACACGTTCGACTATCGTCGCGTTTAGGTATGCATCTATCGAATCTGGCGATCTCAGAGGATCTAGCACGTATAGATCGACTAGCTCTCGCCGAGTCGCGCGCTATCGGTCTAGCTACACATGCTATGCATCATCTGACAGTCTACTAGCGATCGCTTCTACGTAGCACTATGCTAGAGTCGAGCTGTAGCTAGCTATCGGCCCTCTACTCGTCGAAGCTAGCTGAGCGATCCGCGCGCCACTGCATCGTCGAGTCATCGATCGACGATCAGATCTATCGCTCCGTCTCATCTTCTCTCGCGCTCTGCGCTCGCTCGCGAGCGAGCGAGCGCTGCGAGCGAGCGAGCGACAGCGAGCGAGAGCGAGCGAGCGAGCGAGCGCGCGCGCGCGCGCCCGCGCGCGCGCGCGGAGCGAGCGAGCGAGCGAGCGAGGGTAGCGAGCGCGAGCAGCGAGGCGAGCGCGGAGCGAGCGAGCGTAGCGTAGCTGAGCGAAGCCGAGCTGAAGCGAGCGCGCCGCGCGCGCGAGCGCGCGCGCGCGCGCGCGCGCGCGGCGCGCGAGCGACTGACGACGGAGCGGCCGAGGAGCGAGGCGAGCCGAAGAGCGAGCGAGCGGCAGCGAGCGAGCGGCGACGAGAGTTCGAGCGTAGCGGGAGAGCGAGCGGGAGCACGCGCGCGCGCAGCGCTTAGCGACATGTCGAGTCGAGCTACAAGGCCTAAATGTACGAGTCATCGAGCTATCTATCTTACTCGATTCCTCTCATCTCTTACGATCTATCTCGATCTATCTATCTATCTTATCTATCTTCTATCTCTCTCTCTCTATTCTCTGAGCTATCTATTGGTTGGTTCTCAAACTTTTTCAATTAGGCCCCACACTTGGCATGTTGGCATGCCAATTTGTCTCAAGGCACAACCTTGTATGATTTAATGTTAGACTTGTAATCATTATACACTTTTTGTAAACGTTACAAATAACAAAAAGTTAAGTTCACGGGTGAACAATATTTCACTACCAAAATTCTGAGGCACACCTCGGGAAGTGGTGGACACGGGTGTGCCCGGCCACACCCGTGGGAGAAACACCTTAGCAGGTAGCGGCGAGCGAGCGAGCGAGCGAGCGAGAGAGCGAGCGAGCGAGCAGCGAGCGAGCAGTGAGAGCCCCGAGCAGCGACCACGACCGAGCGCGAGCCGAGCAGCGAGGCCGAGCAGATCGAGCGGGCTAGAGCGACCGAGCCCGACAGCGATGCGAGCGAGCGTAGCGATCAGAGACTATTCTACGGATGACGATCTTATTGATCATCTATCTATGTCTAATCTATCTAGTTAATCTATCTACACTATCGTATCTATCTATTATCTATCTAGATTAGTAGCAAAACACAAATAGTGTGCCACTATATACCTTCCAGACTTCCAATCACGATCCATAATGCATAGCAGTAACAAAGTGAGTTATATAAGAGACTCACCATACACCATAATCCTAACCACAAACACACAACCAAAAAAGCCCACTTGCTGTGGGGTATGGATTAAAAAATGAGGGATTCACAAAACCTGTGAGTGCTCTAATATACTTTGTGTACTGATATCTATCTATCTATCTATCTATCTATCTATCTATCTATCTGTGCCCATGATATAACTATGTCTTTGTATGCCATGTTACATGGTACAGGCCCTGCTACCAATCACCATACACACACAGTACTATAATAATTATATTGCACTCTATACACAGTACTATAATAACTATATATTACAATCTATACACAGTACTATAACTATATTGCACTCTATACACAGTACAATAATAAGTCTATATTACACTCTATACACAGTACTATAATAACTATATAATACATAAGGCTAGGCATTTTCAATGGGAAAGTGCAGTGGCGAGAATCTATATTACAGTCACTCAGTGATGTCACTGAGTGACTTCCTGTATTCTACTGCCCCTCCCACTGTCTCCCCCTCCCTGTATTAGTAATTTATATAGGAAGCCCTGTTTATTATTGACAGACAATGTTCGGTCCTTCTTTCTCTTTTCAATAGGAACAGTAATTAACTATTTATACACTAAACAGGGATTCCTATATAATGGTTCATACAGGGAGGGGAAGAGAAAGTGGTAGTGGACAGGATATTTTTTGGCTGGCCTTGTGTATTATAAGAAATAATACGCTACCTACAGTGTAATATACGGATTTACTTCACCTCAAAGTTCCATGCCCTGCGGCCTCGTGCTTCTATATGGTCATGGAACTCCTTGGTGGCATAATATCCTTATATTGCACTGTAGGTAGTGTATTATCCTTTATATTACACTCTATACACAGTACTATAATAACTATATTACACTCTATACACAGTACAATAATAACTATATTACACTCAATACACAGTACTATAATAACTATATATTACACTCTATACAGGACGATAATAACTATATATTACACTCTATACAGTACTATAATAACTATTATATACACTCTATACAGTACTATAATAACTATATATTACACTTATACAGTACTATAATAACTATATATTACACTCTATACACAGTACTATAATAACTATATATTACACTCTATACACAGTACTATAATAACTATATTACACTCTATACACAGTACTATAATAACTACATTACACTCTATACACAGTACTATAATAACTACATTACACTTTATACACAGTACTATAATAACTATATTACACTCTATACACAGTACTATAATAACTATATTACACTCTATACACCCTATGTCTGCTCTATTGGAGCATCTTGCAGAGCTCGGTGAGTGGAGAGAAATGACAAGTTAGGGATTGTGGGTAAATATACAGTTACCGCAGGAAACGTGCACTGCACATCACCTACATCTTCGGGCAGCTTTGGATTGAAGGGCGATCCCATCGGGGTGATTACCCCCTCACCTGCCTGTCAATCTAATCCCCTGGGAGGAGGGAGGGGAGAGAGGGGAGGGGTGCGTGCGCTATGTGTGAGAGGGTGAATTGTCAGACGGTCTCTTACTGCTCTGCACATCTGGAGGAGGCACTGCAGATCCAGCCCTGTACCATCCAGCACCATTCTCACCAGTACCAGCCATAAAGGGAATACAACCCCTCCCCTTCCTGGGTGATGGTCTGTATCAGCATGGCAGTGCCCATATTACTGCTATCTGTGCCCTAACACCCCCATAACTAGCCATTGGCTACCATTCACACACACACTGGCCATGTGACATTCTCCCTTCCAGATGGGTGAGGCCCCTGATTATCCCTGTGATGTGACCCCTGCCAGTCATTCCACCCCCAGTATAGTGGGGCCCCTGAAACACCATGCTGCAGGTAGGTGACCATGTTATTACTAGGGGAGGGGGGCTATTAACGGGGTTTAGGTAGGTGACCATATTATTACTAGGGGAGGGGGGCTATTAACAGGGGGTTTAGGTAGGTGACCATGTTATTACTAGGGCAACCATCCAGCACCATTCTCACCAGTACCAGCATAAAGGGAATACAACCCCCCCTTCCTGGGTGATGGTCTGTATCAGCATGGCAGTGCCCATATTACTGCTATCTGTGCCCTAACACCCCCTAACTAGCCATTGGCTACCATTCACACACACACTGGCCATGTGACATTCTCCCCTTCCAGATGGGTGAGGCCCCTGATTATCCCTGTGATTGACCCCTGCCAGTCTTCCACCCAGTATAGTGGGGCCCCTGAAACACCATGCTGCAGGTAGGTGACCATGTTATACTAGGGGAGGGCTATTACAGGGGTGTGTCTCGCGTGTCCTCTCTCGTTCTTCTCGTCCTGTGTTCGAGTGTCCTCTCTAGTTATTCTCGTCTGCTCGCGTGGCCCTCTCTCGTTTTTCAATTATCGTCCTGTACCCTCGCAGCTCTGCCTCTCTGTTCTTCTCTCCTTGTTCGCGTGTCCTCTCTCGTCTTCTGAGTCCTGTCCTCGCGAACACAGTCCTCTCTCGTTGAACACCACCGTCCGAGTAATGAGCCCAACAGACAACCCACCCTCTCTCGTTATTATAGTACTGTTGTATTGAGTGGAAATAGTTATTATTGTATATGTATAGAGTGTAATATAGTTATTATAGTACGTGTATAGAGGGTATATAAAGCGATAATACACACCTACAGTGCAATATAAGGATATTATGCCACAAAGGAGTTCCATGACCATCTAGAAGCACGAGGCGCGGGCATGAAACTTTGAGGTGAAGTAAATCCGATATTACACTGTACGGTAGAGGTATTTATTTCTTAGAATAAACAAGGCCAGCCACAAAAAATCCGATCCACTACCACTTTCTTTCCCCTCCATGTATGAACCATTAGATAGGAAATCCATGTTTAGTGTATCAATAGTAATTACTGTTCCTATGTGAAAGAGAAAGAAGTCCACTGCCCCGCACACCACACCCCACCCCCCACCCTGACATGGCCGCTGGTCATAATAAACAGGGCTTACCTACTAGAAATTACTCATACAGGGAGGGGGAGACAGTGGAGGAGGCAGTAGAATACAGGAAGTCACTCAGTGAAATCACTTGAGTGACTGTAATATAGATGCTCGCCACTGCACTTTCCCATTGAAAATGCTAGCCTTATGTATTATATAGTTATGATAGTACTGTGTCTAGCGTTAATATAGAATTATTATTGTTACTGTGATAGAGTGCAATATAGTTATAGTACTGTGTATAGATGCTAATATAAGTTATTATAGTACTGTGTATAGAGTGCAAATATAATTATTATAGTAATGTGTGGTGTATGGTGATTGGTAGCAGGCCTGTACCAGTGTAACATGGCATACAAAGACATAGTTATATCATGGGCCACAGATATAGATAGATAGATAGATAGATAGATAGATAGATATCAGTCACAAAGTATATTAGGCACTCACAGGTTTGTGAAAATCCATCAGTTTATTATCCATACCCACAGCAAGTGGCTTTTTTGTGTGTTTGGTGTGTCTGGATTCTGGTGGGATGGTGAGTGCCTCTATATACTATGTGACTGCTAGCATTATGGGATCGTGATTGGAAGTCTGGAAGGTAGAGGCACCACATCTTGTTTTGCTGCTATCTAGATCGATAGTAAAGGAATGATGATAGGATCGATAGATAGATAGATAGATAGATAGATAGATGGATAGGATAGATCGACGATAAGATAGATAGATAGATTAGATAGATAGATAGATAGATAGATAGATAGATAGATAGATTGGTAGAAAGTAGGTAGATAGATAGATAGATAGATAGATAGATTGGTAGGGAGTGTAGATAGATAGATAGATATGATAGTAGATAGATAGATAGATAGAGAGATAGATATGATGATGATAGATAGACAGATAGATAAGGGTTTCTCAAGGGGTGCCGGGCAAACCGGTGTCACACAAATTGGCCAGAGGTGTGCATCAGATTTTGGTAGTGGAATATGGTCACCGTGTAACTTAACAGTGTTGTTTATTTGGTACTTTAAAAAAATGTATTAATGATACAACTAACATTAAGATCACAGGTGTGCCTTGAGACAAATGGCATTGCCAACAAGGCAAGGGGGGCCTAGCGCGGAAAAAGGGTGAGAACCTACGAAAGAGCGAGAGAGAGAGAGAGAGAGAGTGAGGGAGAGAGAGATAGAGATGAGAGAGAGAGATAGAGATAGAGCGAGAGAGAGAGAGAGATAGATGAGAGAGTAGAGGATAGAGAGAGAGAGGAGAATAAGGAGAGAAAGGGGGAAGGGATAGATGATAATAAGGATAGATAGAGAGAGAGAGGGAGAGAGAGAGAGAGAGAGATAGGTAGAGAGGAGAGAGAGAGAGAGATAGAGAGAGAGAGATAGAGAGATAGATAGAGAGAGAGAGAGAGATAGTAGAGAGATCGAGAGAGAGAGGAGAGAGAGAGAGAGAGTAGAGAGAAGAGAGAGATAGATAGAGCGAGAGAGAGAGAGAGAGATAGAGAGTAGAGAGAGAGAGATCGATAGAGATAGATAAAAGTAGAGAGAGAGGAGATAGGATAGAGAGGAGAGAGAGAACCTCATCCTCAATTTTTTCTTTTTGGTGTTCTCGGAGAGCGCGAGCGGGTCCTCCGCCTCCGTGGTTGTTGTGAGAGAGATCTCTCTGCGCTCTCTCGGCTAGCGAGGCGCGCGAGCGAGCGGCGCGCGCGCGAGGCGCAGCGACGAGCGAGCGGTCGAGCGCGCGCCTCTCCGTCGCAGCGAGCGAGCGCTGGAGCGAGCGAGCGAGCGAGCAGAGCGAGCGAGCGAGCGACGCGCGCGCGCGCGCCCGCGCGCGCGCGCGGGCGAGCGAGCGAGCAGCTTGCGAGCGCGGCAGCAGGCGAGCGGAGCTGAGCGAGCAGCGTAGCAGAAGCCGAGCTGAGCGAGGCGCCGGCCGCGCGACGCGGGCGCGCACGGGACGCGAGAGAGCGAGCGAGCGAGCGAGCGAGCGTAGCGAGGCGAGCGGGACGAGCTCAGAGGACCGAGCGGAGGAGCGACGCCGCGCGCGCGCCTAGCAGCTGAGTCGAGCGACACTAAGGCTCAGATCATGTACGAGCATGCGAGCTATCTATGCTTCGTATCTCTTCTCGTAGTCTCTACGATCATCTCGTATCTATCTATCTTTCTATCTATCTATCTCTCTCTCTCTATCTCTTAAGCTAGTCTTAGGTTGGTCTCTAAACTTTTTCAGATCATAGGCCACCACTTGGCAGTGTTGGCCCATGCCAATTTGTCCTCAAGGCACAACCTGTTGTATGACTTAATGTTAGAGTGTAATCATTATACATTTTTGTAAACGTTACAAATAACAAAAAGTTAAGTTCCAACGGGTGATGAACAATATTTCACTACAAAATTCTGAGGCAACCCTGGGAAGGGTGGACACCGGTGTGGCCCGGCCCACCCGGGGAGGAAACCTAGTCATCGCGATGCGAGCAGAGCGAGCAGAGCGAGCGAGCGAGCGAGCGAGCAGAGCGAGCGAGCGAGCGATCCTACGAGCGAGCGATAGCGAGCGACGCCGACCGAGCGAGGCCGAGCAGCAATCGAGCGAGGCTAGCGACGGCCCCGACAAGCGAGCGATAGCGAGCGAAGCGATAGAGATCTATCTCTACTACATGAGCTATCTTTATATTCGATCTCATCATGCTAATTATCTAGCTTAATCTATCACTAGTCTATCGATCTATCTATCTTTAATCTATTAGATTAGTTAGCAAAACACATAGTGTGCACTATAACCTTCCAGACTTCCAATCACGATCCCATAATGCATAGCAGTCAACAAGTAGTAGAATAAGAGACTCACCATACACCATAATCCACTACACCACACACCACACACAAAAAAAGCCCACTTGCTGGGGTAGGATTAATAAACTGATGGGATTTTCACAAAACCTGATGTGAGTGCTCTAATATACTTTGTACTGATATTATCTATCTCTCTATCTAATTATCATTAATCTGGGCCACATGATATAACTATGTTTTGTATAGCCATGTTAAACTTGGTACAGGCCCTGCTTACCCATAACCACACACCCAGTACTATATAATTATATTGCACCTCTATACACAGTACTAGTATAATACTATTATTACATCGATATACACCGTTACTAAACTATATGCACTCTATACACAGTACAATAATTAAGTCTATATTACAACTCTATACACAGTACTATAACTAAACTAATAATACATAAGGCAGGCAGTTTCAATGGGAAAGTGAAGTGGAGAGAATCTATATACCAGTCACGTCAGTATGTCACGAGTGACTTCCTTTTCTACTGACCCCTCCCACTGTCTCCCCCTCCCTGTATAGTAATTATATAGGAAGCCCTGTTTATTATTGACAGACAAATGTTCGGTCCTTCTCTCTTTTCAATTAGGAAACTTAAGTAGACTATTTATTTACAATCAAACAGGGTTTACTATATAATGGTTTCATACAGGGAGGAGGAAGAGAAGTGGTGTGGACGGATTTTTTGGCTGGCCTGTGTGTTTTATAAGAAATGATAACGCTAACCTACAGTGTAATATACGATTTACTTCACCTCAAAGTTCCATGCCCGCCGGCCTCGTGCGTCTATATGGTCATTGGACTCCTTGGGGGCATAATATCCTATAGCACAGGTAGGTAGGTATAGCCTTTGAGAGACACCTAACACAGATAGGAAAAGAAAAACTAATGGACACTCCTGAGACACAGTGACATGAAGAACGAGGAGGACACGCAAGACACAGGACGAGAAGAAACGAGTAGGTGACCACGCTTGAGACAGGACGGAACGAACAATAGGACACTCAGACAGTAACGAGAAGAACGAGGAGGACCAGCGCGAGACACACGGACGAAATATAAGCGAGTAGAACGCGCAGACAGGACGAGATAGAACGAGAAGGACACGCTCAGGACAGTAGAATAACTATAGATACACTAGGTACACAGGACTGAAAGAATATATAGAGAGCACGCGTACACAGGACATAGATAACTAATACAATCTATACACAGACTATAATAACACAGGAACATTCTATACACAGTACTATAAGAACTACATATACTTGATACACAGTTAACTATAATAAGCTATATGACACTCTGAAACACAGTACTATAATAAATATATTACACTCTATACACCCTATGTATGCTCTATTGGAGATCTTGCAGGAGCTCGGGTGAGTGGGAAGAGAAATGACAAGTTAGGGTTGTGGGTTGTTAAAAACAAAAAAAATATACCAGGTTACCGCGGGAAACGTGCACTGCACATAACTACTCCTTCGGGCAGCTACTTTGGTGAAGGGCGATCCCATCGGGGTGATTACCCCCACCTGCCCTGTCAACTAAATCCTGGGAGGAGGAGAGGGGAGAGAGGGGAGGGTGCGTGCGCTTGTGTGGAGGGTGGATTGAATTGTCCAGACGGTCGTCCTTACTGCTCTGCACATCTGGAGGAGGAACTGCCAGAATCCAGCCCTGTACAATTCCAGCACTCATCTCACCAGTTACCCAGCCATAAAGGGGAATACAACCCCCCCTCCTGGGTGATGGTCTGTATCGCATGGGCAGGGCCCATATACTGCTATCTGTGCCAACACCCCCATAAACGTGCCATTGGCTACCATTCACACACCACACTGGCCATGTGACTCTCTCCTTCCAGATGGGTGAGGCCCTGATTATCCCTGGTGATGTGACCACGTGCCAGTCATTCCACCCTCCAGTATAGTGGGGGCCCCTGAAAACACCATGCGTGCAGAGCGGTGACCATGTTATTACTAGCGGGGAGGGCTATTAACAGGGGGGTTTAGGTACGGCCTGCCTAGGGAAAGCTACGGGGTTTTTTGGTAGGAGTGGCATATTCTTTTTACTAGGGGAGGGGGGGTATTAACAGGGGTTTTAGGTTAGGTGACCATGTTATTACTAGGGGAGGCGGGGCTATAAAAGGGGGTTGGTTTAGCAATGTATAATAACCTACAGCCTATTTACATGGTACGTCACCCATAGCGCTGAGTAATGTATAATAACCTATCTATCTATCTATCTATCTATCTATCTATCTATCTATCTATCTAGATAGCTAGCAAAACAAATAGTGTGCACTCTACCTTCCAGACTTCCAATCACGATCCCATAATGCATAGCAGTACACATAGTATATAAGAGCACTCACCATACACCATAATCCATAAGATAGATAGATAGATAGATAGATAGATAGATAGATATCAGTACACATAGTATATAAGAGCACTCACCATACACCATAATCCATACACACACACACACACAAAAAAGCCACTTGCTGTGGGTATGGATTAATAAACTGATGGATTTTCACAAAACCTGTGAGTGCTCTAATATACTTTGTGTACTGATATCTATCTATCTATCTATCTATCTATCTATCTATCTGTTTAGGTAGGTGACCATGTTATTACTAGGGGAGGGGGGCTATTAACAGGGGGTTTAAGGGTCAAATCATGGGCTGTGTGGACAGTATCCGGGGGCTGTAACCAAGGGAGTCTGACTGTCCTTTAATCAGACTGAATGGGGGGGGGGGGGTGTCAGTGTCTGTTACTGTACATGTATGTGCATAGCATGTGAGCTGTGTTAATTTATCATTGTGTGTCTGTATGGATATGTGTTTGAGTATTCTGTGTGGGTTTGACTAAATATGTCTATACACATGAACACATATATGCACACACACACACACACCATACACACACATATGTACACACACTCAGTTTACACATAAATATATGCGCACAC
>CM033469.1:17446001-17472301 GCA_019447015.1 Hymenochirus boettgeri
GTCAAACCCACACAGAATACTCAAACACATATCCATACAGACACACATGTACACACACTCAGTTTACACATAAATATATGCGCACACAGTATATACACACTACGAACACAAATATACACACACAGAGTATACACACACAGAACAACACAAATATACACACAGGATACACATACACATGCACACACAGTATACACACACATATATGAACACACAGTACAAACACATGCACACACACACAGTACAAACATATATGCACATACACAGTATACACACGCAGTGTCTCGCGTGTCCTCTCTCGTTCTTCTCGTCCTGTGTTCGAGTGTCCTCTCTAGTTATTCTCGTCTGCTCGCGTGGCCCTCTCTCGTTTTTCAATTATCGTCCTGTACCCTCGCAGCTCTGCCTCTCTGTTCTTCTCTCCTTGTTCGCGTGTCCTCTCTCGTCTTCTGAGTCCTGTCCTCGCGAACACAGTCCTCTCTCGTTGAACACCACCGTCCGAGTAATGAGCCCAACAGACAACCCACCCTCTCTCGTTATTATAGTACTGTTGTATTGAGTGGAAATAGTTATTATTGTATATGTATAGAGTGTAATATAGTTATTATAGTACGTGTATAGAGGGTATATAAAGCGATAATACACACCTACAGTGCAATATAAGGATATTATGCCACAAAGGAGTTCCATGACCATCTAGAAGCACGAGGCGCGGGCATGAAACTTTGAGGTGAAGTAAATCCGATATTACACTGTACGGTAGAGGTATTTATTTCTTAGAATAAACAAGGCCAGCCACAAAAAATCCGATCCACTACCACTTTCTTTCCCCTCCATGTATGAACCATTAGATAGGAAATCCATGTTTAGTGTATCAATAGTAATTACTGTTCCTATGTGAAAGAGAAAGAAGTCCACTGCCCCGCACACCACACCCCACCCCCCACCCTGACATGGCCGCTGGTCATAATAAACAGGGCTTACCTACTAGAAATTACTCATACAGGGAGGGGGAGACAGTGGAGGAGGCAGTAGAATACAGGAAGTCACTCAGTGAAATCACTTGAGTGACTGTAATATAGATGCTCGCCACTGCACTTTCCCATTGAAAATGCTAGCCTTATGTATTATATAGTTATGATAGTACTGTGTCTAGCGTTAATATAGAATTATTATTGTTACTGTGATAGAGTGCAATATAGTTATAGTACTGTGTATAGATGCTAATATAAGTTATTATAGTACTGTGTATAGAGTGCAAATATAATTATTATAGTAATGTGTGGTGTATGGTGATTGGTAGCAGGCCTGTACCAGTGTAACATGGCATACAAAGACATAGTTATATCATGGGCCACAGATATAGATAGATAGATAGATAGATAGATAGATAGATATCAGTCACAAAGTATATTAGGCACTCACAGGTTTGTGAAAATCCATCAGTTTATTATCCATACCCACAGCAAGTGGCTTTTTTGTGTGTTTGGTGTGTCTGGATTCTGGTGGGATGGTGAGTGCCTCTATATACTATGTGACTGCTAGCATTATGGGATCGTGATTGGAAGTCTGGAAGGTAGAGGCACCACATCTTGTTTTGCTGCTATCTAGATCGATAGTAAAGGAATGATGATAGGATCGATAGATAGATAGATAGATAGATAGATAGATGGATAGGATAGATCGACGATAAGATAGATAGATAGATTAGATAGATAGATAGATAGATAGATAGATAGATAGATAGATTGGTAGAAAGTAGGTAGATAGATAGATAGATAGATAGATAGATTGGTAGGGAGTGTAGATAGATAGATAGATATGATAGTAGATAGATAGATAGATAGAGAGATAGATATGATGATGATAGATAGACAGATAGATAAGGGTTTCTCAAGGGGTGCCGGGCAAACCGGTGTCACACAAATTGGCCAGAGGTGTGCATCAGATTTTGGTAGTGGAATATGGTCACCGTGTAACTTAACAGTGTTGTTTATTTGGTACTTTAAAAAAATGTATTAATGATACAACTAACATTAAGATCACAGGTGTGCCTTGAGACAAATGGCATTGCCAACAAGGCAAGGGGGGCCTAGCGCGGAAAAAGGGTGAGAACCTACGAAAGAGCGAGAGAGAGAGAGAGAGAGAGTGAGGGAGAGAGAGATAGAGATGAGAGAGAGAGATAGAGATAGAGCGAGAGAGAGAGAGAGATAGATGAGAGAGTAGAGGATAGAGAGAGAGAGGAGAATAAGGAGAGAAAGGGGGAAGGGATAGATGATAATAAGGATAGATAGAGAGAGAGAGGGAGAGAGAGAGAGAGAGAGATAGGTAGAGAGGAGAGAGAGAGAGAGATAGAGAGAGAGAGATAGAGAGATAGATAGAGAGAGAGAGAGAGATAGTAGAGAGATCGAGAGAGAGAGGAGAGAGAGAGAGAGAGTAGAGAGAAGAGAGAGATAGATAGAGCGAGAGAGAGAGAGAGAGATAGAGAGTAGAGAGAGAGAGATCGATAGAGATAGATAAAAGTAGAGAGAGAGGAGATAGGATAGAGAGGAGAGAGAGAACCTCATCCTCAATTTTTTCTTTTTGGTGTTCTCGGAGAGCGCGAGCGGGTCCTCCGCCTCCGTGGTTGTTGTGAGAGAGATCTCTCTGCGCTCTCTCGGCTAGCGAGGCGCAGCGAGCGAGCGAGGGAGCGAGCGCGAGCAGCGAGCGAGCGCGGAGCGAGCGAGCGAGCGAGCTGAGCGAGCGAGCAGCGAGCGCGCCGCGCGCGCGGAGCGCGCGCGCGCGGCGCGCGCGCGGCAGCGCGAGCGAGCTGAGCGAGCGGAGCGAGCCGAGCGAGCGAGGCGAGCCGAGGAGAGAGCGAGCGAGCGAGCAGCGAGCGAGCGAGCGACAGAGTTCGAGCGAGCGGAGCGAGCTGAGCCGCGCGCGCGCAGCGAGCGAGCGAGCGAGCACAAGGCGAGATGAGCGAGCGAGCGAGCTATCTATCTTTACTTATTTCTTCTCTATCTCTTATCGATCATCTCTATCTATCTATCTTCTCTATCTATCTTCTATCTCTCTCTCTCTATTCTTAGAGCTATCTAGTTGGTTGGTTCTAAACTTTTTCAATATAGGCCCCCACTTGGCATGTTGGCATGCCAATTTGTCTCAAGGCACAACCTGTGTATGATCTTAATGTTAGACTTGTATCATTATACATTTTTTTTATAACGTACAAAATAACAAAAATGTTAAGTTCAAACGGTGAAAATATTTCACTACAAAATTCTGAGGCACACGCGGGCAAGGGGGACACGGGTGGCCCGGCCACACCCGGGGAGGAAACCCGGAGCGAGCGGGCGAGCGAGCGAGAGAGCGAGCGAGAGAGCGAGCGAGCGAGCGAGCGAGCGAGCAGCGAGAGCCCCGAGCGAGCGACCTACCCGACAAGCTGATAGCGGCGAGCCGAGCGAGCGAGGCCGACAGCCAATCGAGCGAGGCTAGCGAGCGAGCGAGCGAGCGATCAGCGAGCGAGCGATCGAGCTAGTTAGCGGGCGATCTTAATTAGATCCATCTATGCTATTATCTAGCTTAATCTATCGAGCAGCTATCGATCTATCTATCTATCTATTAGATTAGCTAGCAAAACACATAGTGTGACTATAACCTTCCAGACTTCCAATCACGATCCATAATGCATAGCAGTCAACAAATAGTGAGTTAGATATAAGAGCATCACCAACACCATAATCCCTACACCACACACCACACACAAAAAAAAAGCCACTTGCTGTGGGTAGGATTAAAAAAATGAGGGATTTTCACAAAACCTGTGAGTGCTCTAAATACTTGTGTACTGATATTATCTATCTCTCTATCTATCTATCATATAATCATCGGCTGCACATGATATAACTATGTTCTTGTTAGGCCAGGTTAAACATGGTACAGGCCCTGCTACCCATAACCATACACACACAGTACTATAATAATTATATTGACACCTCTATACACAGTACTATAATACTATATATTACATCGATAAACAGTTACTATAACTATAGTGCACTCTATACACAGTACAATAATTAAGTCCTATATTACACTCTATACACAGTACTATAACTAACTATATAATACATAAGGCAGCGTTTACAATGGGAAAGTGCAGGTGGCGAGAATCTATAGTACAGTCACTCAGTATGTCACTGAGTGGACTTCCTGTATTCTACTGCCCCTCCCACTGTCTCCCCCTCCCTGTATTAGTAATTTATATAGGAAGCCGTTTATTATGACAGACAATGTTCGGTCCTTCTGCTCTTTTCCAATAGGAAACATTAAGTCGACTATTTTTAATACAATCAAACAGGGTCCTATATAATGGTTCATACAGGAGGGGAAGAGAAAGTGGTGTGGACAGGATTTTATTGGGGCCTTTGTGTCTTATAAGAAATATACGCTAACCTACAGTGTAATATACGGATTACTTACCTCAAGTTCCATGCCCGGCCGGCCTCGGGCGTCATATGGGCATTTGGACGCGGGGTGGCATAATATCCTAGTAGGCCGGTAGGTAGTGTATGTCCTGAGAGCACACGCTAGACACAGGGGAAAACGGGAGAAGAACACGAGGACACGCGAGACACAGGACAAGAAGAACGAGAGGACCACGCAAGACACAGGACGAGAAGAAACGAGAGGTGACACGCGAGACAGGACGGAAGAACGAGAAGGACACGCGAGACAGGACGAAAGAACGAGGAGGACACGCGAGACACCGGACGAAATAACGCGAGAGGACACGCGCAGACAGGACGAGATAGAACGAGATAGGACACGCCAGACAGTACGAAATAACTATAGATACACTCTATACACTAGGGACGATAAGAACTATATAGGACACTCGTACACAGGACTAGAATAACTAGATACACTCTATACACAGTACTATCATACTACATGAACACCTCTATACACAGTACTATAAGCAACTACATTACAATTGATACACAGGAATATAACTAACGCTATTACACTCTGATAACACAGGACTCTAATAACTATATTACACTCTATACACCCTATGTATGCTCTATTGGAGATCTTGCAGAGCTCGGTGAGTGGAGAGAAGAGAAATGACAAATTAGGGATTGTGGGTAAAATATTACCAGTTACCGCAGGAAACGTGCACTGACATAACCTACCTCCCCTTCGGGCAGCTTTGGATGAAGGGCGATCCCATCGGGTGATTACCCCGCCCTGCCTGTCAACTATCCTGGGAGGAGGGAGGGCGAGAGAGGGGAGGGGTGCGTGCGCTATGGTGAGGGTGAATTGTCCAGACCGGTCTCTCTTACTGCTCTGCACATCTGGAGGAGCGCACTGCAGAATCCAGCCTGTACCCATCCAGCACCATCTCACCCAGTTATCCAGCATAAAGGGGAATAAAACCCCCCCTTCCTGGGTGATGGTCTGTAATCGCAGGGCAGTGCCCATTATTACTGCATCTGTGCCCACAAACCCCATAAACTAGCCATTGGCTACCATTCACACACACACTGGCCATGTGACTTCTCCTTCAGATGGGTGAGGCCCTGATTATCCCGGTGATGTGGACACTGCCAGTTCATTCCACCCCCAGTATAGTGGGGGCCCCTGAAACACCATGCTGCAGTCGGTGACCATGTTATTACTAGGGGGAGGGCTATTAACAGGGGGGTTTAGGTAGGTGGACCATGTATTACTAGGGGAGGGGGGTTATTAAACGGGGTTTAGGTAGGTGACCATATTATGACTAGGGGAGGCGGGGCTATAAAAGGGGGTTGGTTTAGCGTAGGTGACCATGTTATACTAGGGGAGGGGGGCTCTATTAAACAGGGGGTTTAAGGGTTTCAAATCATGGGCTGTGTGGACAGTATCGGGGCTGTACCAAGGGAGGGGAGTCTGGACTGTCCTTTAATCGACTGGAATGGGGGGGGGGGTTGTCGTGTCTGTTTACGACTGTATGTGCATAGCTGTGAGCTGTGTTAATTCTCATTGTGGGTCTGTATGGCTATGTGTTTGAGTATTAGGGTGGGTTGACTAAATATGTCTATTACACATGAACACAATATGCACACACACACACACACCATACACACACATAGTACACACACATCAGTTTACACATAAATATATGCGCACCACAGTGCACAAAGTATATACACACTACGAACACAAAATCTAACACACAGAGTTATACACCACAAGAAAACACAAATATACACACAGGATACACATACACATGCACAACATCATACACACACCTATATGAACCACAGTACAAAACACATGCACAACACACACACGTCAAAAACATGAAAAACAGATACATGCACCATGAAACAGTACAAAAAAACACGGCAACACACACAGTACAAACATATATGCACATACACAGTATACACACGCAATACAAAACATATATGCACACAAACTATACACACATTTCCAGAGAGGTGAGTGCAGATGCATTATTACTGTGAGTAAAACGAGCTGTGTGTGCTGGAAATACAGAATTTACTGTCACCACACACACCGGTTCAATATACTGGGTTGGAGAATAAACAGAAGACAGAAATGTCAGCTCAAAATGAATGTAAAAAATATGCACAGGTGTTAATGTCAACACAGCCCCTGAAATAAACACAACACGGCTAATGTATAATGTTCATATGAATATTCATAATGTTCATATTCATATATATTCGTGGAGAGGGAACGCTACTGTCATTAACAGCGAACGGAAGGGGAAACAAGGAACAGGAGCGAGCTAGGAGCGAGCGAGGCGAGCGAAGCGAGCGAGCGAGGGAGCGAGCGAGCGGTGAGAATAGCGAGCGAGCTGCGAGAGCGACCGAGCGCGAGTAGCGAGCAGCCAGACCGCGAGCGAGCAGCGAGCGAGCTAACGAGCAGCGAGTGCCGAGCGAGCGAGCGAGCGAGCGATGGAGCGACGAGCGGGCGAAGAGCGAAGCTGAGAGTCGGATGCTGACGAGAGCGAGATGCGAGTCAGCCATCCCTCGAGCTAGTGGCCGATCGATCGAGTCTAGCGAGCTAGCTAGCTATATCGATCCACCATATGACTGTCTATTTATCTATCATCTATCTACCTATCCACTATCTATCATTTATCTATCAATCTATCTGTCTGTCTATCTATCTATCTATTATCCTATCTATCTATCTACAGATCCACTATCTATCTATCTATCTATCTATCTATCTATCTATCTATCTATATATCATTTATCTATCAATCAATCTATCTATCAATCAATCAATCTATCTCTTATCTATCTTTCATATCTATCTGTCTATCTCTCTCTATCTATTTGGCCACCTTATATCTGTCTATCTATCTTTATATTGAGCGCCATGTTTTTGTTCAGGTAGAGTTTTCTTAGCGGTAACCAGACATTTTCTGGGTGGTCACATTCATAAAACGCTACATGTAACATCACGATACGCTTACATACTGCTTCAATACTTACATACTGCTTCGGTTGTGTGAAAGTGTACATGTGTGTGACTGAGAGAGTTCACACAAGAGTCAAAGATATATGGTTGTGAGTGGGTGTGATTTGTACATGCAAAAGACAGTGGTGTAAAAGGTGTGGGCAGCAGTATGTGAGTGTGATGCATTTAATGTATATACATCCCTTAATGGGTGACTGTGACTGCATATGTGAGTGTGTGATGTGCCTGAAATACACAGGAGCAAGAGAGTGTCACTAATACGCCTGTGCACACAGTACTATGTCTACATTTCTGCACCCCAGTCATGGAGTATTGCCCCCCTCCCCCTCCGTGCAGTATGATTGGTCAAAGGGGGAGCAGATTTATTTGCAAGCCGCAATGTACTGAGTCACCATGGACCCCTGGGAGTTCATAAAAGATAAACATTGAATGTCTACCATCCAACATTCCCCTTTAAATAGGGACACTATTGAGAAATACATTGCACAGAGCTGTGCTAAGATCAGGTTCACTTCATTATCCTCCCCTTCCTACCCTCCAACATTCCCCTTTAAATAGTGTCACTATTGAGAAATACATTGCACAGAGCTGTGCTAAGATCAGGTTCACTTCATTATCCTCCCCTTCCTACCCTCCAACATTCCCCTTTAAATAGTGACACTATTGAGAAATACATTACACAGAGCTGTGCTAAGATCAGATTCACTTCATTATCCTCCCCTATCTACCCTCCAACATTCCCCTTTAAATAGTGATACTATTGAGAAATACACTACACAGTGCTGTGCTAAGATCAGGTTCACTTCATTATCCTCCCCTGCAGCTCTGCCACCATGTTGTTTCTATAAGTGTAACTATTAAAGGGGATGTTGGGGGTTGTGCTTGGTAACATTTGTGACCAGTCTGTATTATGTTGATATTCAGTCCTCTGGTTACCGGATTAGGATGTTTATACTATACTGAAGGATCTATCAGTACAGAGAATATATATGTATGGTAACAAACCAAAGGGGAAAAAACGCTTAAAATGAGTTACGGTAAATGTGCATAAAGTGTTGGACTTGTCATACACTTTGATTCTTTTTTGTAGTGTTTTAGAAACTTCTGGCACAGGATTGGAGGCAATAAATGACTTTATAAATCATCCAAATGATTCCTCCAATCATTCACTTTCTGTATAATGAGCTCTGTAGGTTACTGATTTTCTGAATACTCTAAAGGCATAAATAAAACAATACAAATTAAACAGTACCCTGATTCCTGATTGGGTTTTATTTATGGGTCCAGACTACAGAAAATTAACTTTAATTAAAAGTATTGGTATTATCTGATTGGTGGCAATATCCATCATAAGATTGAGCTCCATGTGTGATCGCAACCTGTTTTGGCCGACTATTGGTTGGTGCCATTCATCTGTCCTGTATTACTAACCAGATATTTAAGTATAATTATTGCCCCCTAATCTACTGTATATTAGGCTGTCAAATTGATCTAATTTAGTCAAGTTTCCCGCTCTGGCCCATTCAATTTGCAATAGAAAGTCAAAGATTGGGCCAGAATGTTGGAATGTATGGTCACCATAAAGCCTTTACTTATTATATTATAATACTGCTATATGCTGCGTTTTTCCTTCTATAGGGCTGATGTGATGAAAGGTGCCCATGCTGTTAAGAAAAGCTAATACTTAATTGGGTCAGGGAATCTTGTGATGCAATTTTCAATTCCTTTAGAACACAAACTTTTATCTTTTATATACGAAGAATAAAATCCAATGAGATTTAAAGAGATTTTCATTTTGAATGTGCAGAGGTATTACATATAGGCACCATGCATTACATTTGTGGGAGATGCTTTCTGCATTCATTGTTTATTGTTATTGTAATTTGTTAATAAATAGCAACAAACTTATTCAGGCTGCATTTGTCCCATTGTCCTCTGTGGCTGGCAACATCATCCCTGTTTAAACCTTCGGGGTTGGTGACCAGTGGTCCGGGCACGCTCAATGTGCTTAGTTCAGGGAGAGAAAGAGCAACTCTCCAATCAGCTGCTTTGTATCCTCCTGTGCACAGGGAAGTGGGAAGATTGGTTTGACTGGTTAAAGATCTTCATGCCTTTAGTTGTATTTTTGTGGAGGAATCATCCAGACAAGTGATTCATCATTTTAATCAGCATTTCCCCAGGTTATTAGTCAGGTAACATGAGATTTAGCCTACAGGAGAACTATACTCACCTGAATAATACACAAGGACATGGTGAGGACCTAAACTGCTAGTTCCTCACCCCTGGGTCAGTTTATATCTGCAGAATGACTTTCCTAAGAAAGACCAGTGAGAAGACTCGCAATGTAAGGGGCACGTCCTCCTATTGGCCACTAGAAAAGTGTAAATTACTGCTGGGTGCTGCAGGGCCAGGGCCAGTGGTGAAACCAGGTATCCCACCCTACCCGGTAGTTCCTGGAGTCTCCCAGCTTCTGCAAGAGCATCACAAACTCCTGTGAGGACCCTAAATCACAGGAAACGCCTGCAAATTGCCTAGAAGGTTAGACGTAATGCAACAGAAATGAGCTAAAATGCTCAAAACTGCCTTAATTTCCCTGGGGGTGGGTAGGTGGGGGGGTTGTATTGCATACACAGCTGCTTTGGGTGGGGTAGGCCATGGGAGAGGGGTCCTGGGGTTTGTCCCGTATATGAATATTCATAGGGTAAGCACTAAACACATAAACAGTTTAAACTTGTGTCTGATGATGGTGTCATGATGGCACCGAAACATTACATGTGTTAACCTGTTATGCTAACAAATAATTCTTATTGGCCACAGTCTGAAACTGGAAGAGGGGCCGGATCGAAGAAGGGAAGTTTAGGTAAGTCATTCTGCAGAACCAAAGGGATGAGAACCTAAATCACTAGAGTTCTAATTATGGCAGGAAGAAGAGTATGGGGGAGTAAAGTTCTCCTTTAATTTAATTAAATATTGAACTTTACTTCTTAAAATTCCGCATGACTAGATCACATTAAACTCAGGCAAAACATAAAATATTATTCTCCCTCTTTACAAGGCACTGGTAAGGCCTCATTTGGAATATGCGGTGCAGTTTTGGAATCCCATATACAAAAGGGACATCTTGGAAATTGAGGCAGTTCAGAGAAGGGCAACTAAATTAATAAGGGGAATGGAGGGGCTTGAATATGCAGGCAGATTAGACAAGTTAGGGCTGTTTACATTGGAGAAGCGACGTTTGCGTGGGGACATGATAACCTTATACAAATATATTAATGGGCCATACAATGAGCTCTCTGGTGCATTGTTCACTAATAGGTCATATCAGAGGACCCATGGACATCCTTTAAGGTTGGAAGAAAAGAAGTTTTATCTTCAGGTTAGGAAAGGTTTCTTTACAGTGAGAACGGTGAAACTGTGGAACTGTCTTCCAGCAGATGTGGTAATGGCAAGTTCATTGAATAGCTTTAAAAAAGGCCTGGATAAGTTTCTAAAACTAAATAATATTGAGAAAGAAAATATTAATATTTTTCCAGGGAGACTCAATACAATAAGTTACAATCCACGCAGCACAATATATATTGTATATCAGGTTAATGTGGGGTTTACACTTATTTTAGAGGGCTGTGCCATTAGCCAAGCGCTCCTATTATTAATCCCCTTAAATAAGTTTTGCGTTACTTTGTATGACAAAACTTAACAGGGTAAAGTAAGGGTAAGGGGAATTTAGAAGAATGCAAAGACTTACTTTGCCACGATCCCAAAATGAAATAATGGATGTAATTGCGTATTTCACTGTGGGATCACGGCTATCTTCCTTATAGTTCTTAATCCAGGGATCCCCTTTTCTGCCTTCCTCTGGATCAGCTGTTAGGTGGGGCTATGTCTTTATACAACCTCCAATACTATGTTACTATGTAACTGTTATACAGACATTATGGGTAGGGTATAAAGGTTGGACTAGATGGACGTATGTCTTTATACAACCTCCAATACTATGTTACTATGTAACTGTTAGACAGACATTATGGGTAGGGTATAAAGGTTGGACTAGATGGACGTATGTCTTTATACAACCTCCAATACTATGTTACTATGTAACTGTTATACAGACATTATGGATAGGGTATAAAGGTTGGACTAGATGGATGTATGTCTTTATTCAACCTCCAATACTATGTTACTATGTAACTGTTAGACAGGCATTATGGGTAGGTTATAAAGGTTGGACTAGATGGATGTATGTCTTTATACAACCTCCAATACTATGTTACTATGTAACTGTTATACAGACATTATAGGTAGGGTATAAAGTTTGGACTAGATGGATGTATGTCTTTATACAACCTCCAATACTATGTTAATATGTAACTGTTAGACAGGCATTATGGGTAGGGTATAAAAGTTGGACTAAATGGAAATATTTAGTTACTATAAAAAATTATATAGTATTTAATTTTGAGTAAAGACATAAGTCCATCCAGTTTAACCTACGCAGCAATACCCACATTTCCTGCCTAACTGTTGATACAGAGGAATGCAAAAACCCCACCAGAATTATGAAGGGGGGAAAAAATTACTCCAAGTGGCAATTGGAAATATTCCTGGATCAACTCTACTTTATGTATCAATACCAGTAACTTGTAACATTCCTTGTTTGCAGAAACTCATCCAGGTTTCTTTTGAAACTATCCAGGGAACCTGCCATCACAAGCTCCCCTATTACCCTTACTAATTTAGTTGCCCTTCTCTGAACCCTTTCCTTTTCCAAGAGGTCCTTTTTGTACACAGGATTCCAAAATTGCACTGCATATTCCAAATGAGACCTTACCAATGCTTTGTAAAGAGGGAGAATAATGTCGTCAGCAAACACAGAAACCTTGCTGACAATACCCACTTCCAAATCATTAATAAATAGATTAAATAGAAGCGGCCCCAACACAGAACCCTGTGGCACCCCGCTTAGCACTTTAGTCCATAATGATGAAGCTCCATTAACAATTACTCTCTGCATCCTATTCATTAACCAATTTTCTATCCATGTACAAATGTGCCAACCTAGCCCAACAGACCATAGCTTATACTCGCCTATGGGGGACTGTATCAAGACTTTGCAAAATCCTAGTAAACTACATCTACTGCTATGCCAGGGCGATGCACTGAGAGACGCTATTGGCAACCCGGTGCAAACAGCCTGGCGCTGTTATATGCCGACAGCGGCTCTCGGAGCATCACTAACTGGTGATTTTCTATTACGGCCGGGTTATTACAGGCTTATAAGTTTACCTTCAGTGGTGGGGAAGATACTGGAAAGTTAAATACGGCAACAGATTCTAGAGCAAGGATTGGCAACCAGTAGATCTCCAAATGTTTGAAAACTACAACTTCCAGCATTCGCTAACACCAGAATCCTTATAGAGGAATGCTGAGAGTTGTACTTCTCATGCCAGGATAATCTGGCATGTTAAAAGGTTCCCATCAGACTTGGTGACTTTGTAGCCTCCCTGTTTAAATCTGAGATGAGGGACTGTGTGTTGGTTATTTCTACCTCATATTGATCATTTTGTGTTTATTTGAGTAGACTTTTTCATTTTTTTCCTGTTACTGTAAAAAGAAGAAAAATCTGACTCTTTAAAACTGGAAATATTAAAATAAAGGGTGAAAACCCCTTAACACAGCCAATGCTACTCTGCACCATTAGAGGCTTCTGATTGGTTATTCTCTCTTACTAAAACCAGCCACCAATCACAGGGAAAAGCAGGGAGAGTGGTCCCAGCCGATAATAGTAAAATGCGTTTCAGTTGGAACTGGCGGAGGGTGTCATAGTGTGGTTGATTCCTATATGTGTTTTATCACCTGAATTGCAGGGATGTAGTGAGTGCCTCTCACTTAACCAATCCTGGCTGGCTCCACAATTGCTTCATCCTAGTGAGTAACAATTATTTTTCTAACCTCTCACTCAAGATAACAGCAAGGCCATGTCCTGGTCACCTAGTATATTGTTTAAATTTTACAACCAGGTCTTCAAACCCAACTCATACAGAGAAGACAATAATCATTGTAGGAAAACAAGCCTGTTATAGAGATGACTGGGATTATAGTTTTTTTTAAAGCAATATAATGTGCACTGTATATACATTTATATGTATTTATATTTATTGTACTGTTATCCTTTAATTGGCATGTGCATTTTATTTGTTTGTAAATATTTTGTTCTGACATTAATATTCAACTTTACCCCGATTGTTTACTCGAACACCAATGTAGTAATATTTTTATGCCATTTTTAGTTGTCCTTTAGTTTATTTTAGAATCTGCATTTTGCAAGTGTTTTGGAACCCTGAGATATAGTTTCCTTGGTTATATTAGGTGGCAGGCTGATAAAGGGGAAGCGAGCAGGGGTCATACATAATGCGAGCTGACAGGTGAGCGACCAGCGTTAGCTGCAGGAGAGACCAATCTGTCGCTTTGGAAAACAGAGGCATTTTAATAACCGAGACTGTGGGTTCAGATGCCTACCTGATTCACATCACAAGCTGTACACAAAGTAGTGACATTTGGGGTCTTGTTTTAACTTTTCTCTTCGTATCCAAATATCATACAGGGCTGTGTTAATGTAATACCAGCCACTGTGCAAGGACATCTCATCGCTTCCCTTGGTGCATCCTATTGGAGGCACTGTATCCATGGTGATCTTTTAAAAGATCAAACGCAGGATTGTAACAATGTAACCTCTATCTAATATATTTATATAAAGTAATAGATCTCGACCTTACACATTCGCTAGGAGAGTTAGTTCACTGAGCAAAAATTCCCTGAACAACCATGTAATGAAGTTATGACATCATGGGATTTAATGTGAGATCACAGTGAATAAAAGTATAAAATAAACAGCACACTATGCATTGGGACATATTTATAAAAGGGCGGTATCACAATAAAGCTACAGTATATAGAGTATGGAAATATCAGGTTGGGAATGAGCATTTGCCGTGTACAGAGAGATTCCAATAGAAACAAAATGAATTGTCAAAGTGTGTACCCAGCTTTAAAGACAACTGTACTTAAAAATCTTAAACACATTTCCCGGAGAGGTAGGAAAGTGTGTTCCACCTCCCTGGGTGGTCTGCATAAAAAAAAGTTAAATATCCGCTTGTATACCCTCATCCATCTCAGTATGGCCACAACACAACATGCCTGATTTGAAGGGTCTGTTATGGTATCTCTCCCTTACTATAATGTTAAGGAGAAAGACCTGTTTATGTGCTGGGTCAGATCCTGTCTGTATGTGCTGGGTCAGATCCCGTCTGTATTTGCTGGGTCAGATCCCATCTGTATGTGCTGGGTCAGATCCCGTCTTTATGTGCTGGGTCAGATCCCATCTGTATGTCCTGGGTCAGATCCCATCTGTATGTGCTGGGTCAGATCCTGTCTGTATGTGCTGGGTTAGATCTAGTCTGTATGTGCTGTGTAAGATCCAGTCTGTATGTGCTGGGTCAGACCCGTCTGTATGTGCTGTGTAAGATCCAGTCTGTATGTGCTGGGTCAGATCCTGTCTGTATGTGCTGTGTAAGATCCAGTCTGTATGTGCTGGGTCAGAGCTCGTCTGTATGTGCTGTATAAGATCCTGTCTGTATGTGCTGGGTCAGATCCTGTCTGTATGTGCTGGGTCAGATCCTGTCTGTATGTGCTGGGTCAGATCCTGTCTGTATGTGCTGGGTCTGTATGTGCTTTGTCATGTGTTAGGCTGAGGCCATACTATGGCGTGCACTGTGCTGGGATTTTCACGTGCTAACGATCTCAAGCGTGAAAGACATTGTGCTGTGTGGCCTAGCATGTAATTTCCCACACTTATATATATAAAATATAAAGTGTCTCTGTGCCAATATATATTGGCTGCCTCTCAGCCAATCACGGACACGGCTGCAGGTCCGGACCCCTGCTTGCAGTTCCAGCAATTAGAGGGCTGAGATTACAGCACCGGGGGAATGAAGGAAAGTAAGTAAGGTTAGGATTGTTCTTTTATCAAATAAATATAGCGGTTGGGGGTGGGATAGGGACCTCCATAACATATAAGAAAACTACTTTGAGGGTGGACATGCCCTTTAATATAAGTCAATGAATAAAGTGATGCCACTAGAAAAACACGGGAATTTATTTGGTGTGCGACCCTCCATGTTTATTTCTCCAATATTTATACCCCCTGGAGGGTGAAATTCGAGGTGTCTGCACACTGGTTAGGCTGCACTGAACTACTGTATTTGTATTGTGGACCAGATGATGTAATGTTGACATTTCAATTACGTCCATGAAGACGTGCGATTGAAAGACGAATGGCCATTTCAGCCAACCATTATCTTATCTATGGGTGGTCAATCTGGCTTAATTTGACGTTCATCAAATGGGCGAAATTGCAGTTCGTCTCACAGTAGTGCGTTACGGGCTTTAGAAGTGAATGGGTGAAATCCAGTGTGTTAGCTGGTCTATCAGTGATACTGGGCAGAAGGGTAAAGGCTGTGTCAGTGTAGAGACGTTCCGGAGACAGAATGGGATCATTGTTATGGATGAGTTTATTAGCATAGAATAAAATAGTGAATAGAACCAGTACCAGGCACGGAGATGGGATGGACTGTGTTATGGACTGGGAGGTAAATGGAGACAGTGATAGAACTGAGGAATGGGACTCGTCCAATCCCTGTAAACCTTGTACACACGTAGGATTATTGTTGGCTGAAGCACGATGAATGTGGCTTATAGACCGACATCTTGGGCAACAATCTCAATTGTGTGGCAGCTTATCGATTAATAACCCCCCCAAACTGCAATAGTTAGATATATAATTAACCTGAGATCCTGCACAATGTCCTGTGTCCCTTGTTTCTGCTTCCTGGCTCTTCCAGTGACAGTTGACATCACAGCCAATGACTGAATGCTAGTCCCCCAGTTCCCTTATCTGAGCATGCACAAGCTCATAACCAGCTCATTAAATTGCTGAAGGGGGCATGAACAAATATAGCTGCACTTTATCCCTTGGGGGGTTGCTTGGACGCTCTGGTGTGTGTAGGCAGTTTAAATAGGCCCATTTGGTCCTGGGTGTTGGAAGGTGTTGATCCTATGGGAAATGGTCCAACCCTGTTCATTTTTCCTAAAAAGAGAAAAACTTAAAAAGTTTAGGTCCGGTCCACATCAGAACGATCGGTACAATGTTTAAGTCAACGGGTCAAAATATCTTCAGCCCATTATCATTAACATCAGTTGGAAATTCATTTAAACATGTCGGTAAATTTTGTTTGATCACTGTACCAACAGTTTGAGGTTTTTCATGACATCCAGACTATGGGTTTATTTACCAGTATCAATATTTCCATTAGAAGCATGATGCAGGCTGCATCGATTTCATTTCAAGACCTCACTGATTACAACACTTAACCATGTTCAGTTTGTTGGCTGAATGCCTGAATCAGATATTAACTTGCAGGGTGTCTGTGTTGATAGTGTGATGTCATAGAGATCATGACGGGTGTCTGTGATGAGCAGTGTGATGTCATAGAGGTCATGACGACTGTCTGTGATGAGTAGTGTGATGTCATAGAGGTCATGCAGGGTGTCTATGTTGAGCAGTGTGATGTCATAGAGATCATGCAGGGTGTCTATGTTGAGCAGTGTGATGTCATAGAGGTCATGCAGGGTGTCTATGTTGAGCAGTGTGAAGTCATAGAGGTCATGCATGGTGTCTATGTTGAGCAGTGTGATGCCATAGAGGTCATGCAGGGTGTCTGTGTTGATAACACAAGCAAAACATTCACGTGAGGGGCACACTAAAGTTCAGTGAATTCTTTATTCAATCACATACATGTGTATGTGATTGAATAAAAAATTCACTTTGAACTTTAGTGTGCCCCTCACATGAATTTTTTGCTGGTGCTATAGCTTTAAGTACATGGCAGAGGACTTGTGAAGGGAGCACCTATTGAACTACTGGCTAATAGCCAAAAAGAGAGTGCCTGGGCCCAAAACCAGTTTTGCTGTCTGTGTTGATAGCAGTGTGAAGTCATAGAGGTGATGCAGGGTGTCTGTTGATAGTAGTGTGATGTAATAGGGGAGAGGCAGTTAATAGCAGTGTGAAATTATAGAGGTCGTGCAAGGTGTCTGTGTTAAGAAGTGTGATGTCCCACAGGTGATGCAGGGTGTCTGTTGAAAGCATTGCAATGTCACACAGGTGACGCAGGGTGGCTGTGTTCATAGCAATGTGATGTCATAGAGGTCATGCAGGGTGTCTGTTGAGAAGTGTGATGTCAAAGGTTTGCCATATGGCATCTTTGTTGATAGCATTGTGATGCCATAGAGGTGATGCAGGGTGTCTGTTTTGATAGCAGTGTGATCTCATAGGGTTGACACAGGGTGTCTGTGTGATGTCAGAGATGACACAGGGTGTCTATACTGATAGCATTTTAATGCCATAGGGGTCCTATGTAATATATAAATCTTAGTCTAACGATTTGTTAGTTACATTTCCATGGTTCATAATTTTGTTTCTCATTGTTTCAGACAAAGCCATAATAAAGAACGTTTGATAATAACAGATAAATATTCCTAATAAATTTGATTAAAAAATTCAGGTAGTGATGTCCAATAGATAAATCCCCCCAAGGTTTACCATTAAAACATTTAAATATAATCCTGATCTCCGCTATTTACCAAAATGCCACATGGAGCTGAAGAAAAGACATTACATGTTATTGTGAATTGTTTTTGTGATTAGGAACCAATGTTAGAGCCACCCATAGAACATACCATTACACACAGGTTGGCTCTTCTCAGTAGGAAATGTTGTTGGTGATGATATCTTGTGCTAAATGATCAAGGTGGAAAGTAGGTCCATCACTGTCCATCACAGGAGAAGACATCCCATTAAAAATAAAATAAATTAACCTCTAAAGGTAAAAACACCCTTGATCCCAAAGCAATATTTTAAGTTAATTAATTTAATTGTTGGTTAAAGGGCAGTTGACCTACTCCAATTGAAAGCGTCTAGATCAGACTCCTCCCCCTGTGGATACACACATGCCAGATGTTTGAAAGATAGATGGGATCTGAAAGAACCTGTCTGTCATTTTTCAAAGATCTGGATACACACAGTACTGAGCGTTCTCCCTATACACAGCATATACACTGCATAGGGAGAACGCTCTGGACCGCGTGTTTAAAATTTCCCCTATAGGGAGACTACCGCGGCAGGGGGAAACTTTAGGTCTTTGCCGTACAGGAGCGTTCAGCCATCGCCCCCTCGTTTCGGGTAACAGGCTACCCGATCCGCCAGTATTGGGGCTTTTTCGTTAGTGTATGTACCTACTGTAGCTTATAATAGAAATCTAATAGTAATAATAGAAATAGTTTTTTCTTTTATCTTTCTGAAACAAATGAAAATGAGCAAAGCATATAAAATGATCTAAAAACCTCACACAGCTTTCAACTTTGCAATAACAGGTTTAAAATTGCTATGGAAACAGATAACAGAATAAATATAAAGCTGCTATTGAGAGAACAAATCAAAATGTTACCTGTGACTGTAAGTGTTTGCCAAACAAATAATAGAAACCAAGAATTTTATCATTTTTTATGAACTTTAATTAACCATCAGTTGGTTAAAAAATGTTAGTTTATCTGTCAGGAAAGAGACCTGAGTCACATTGATCAGTCATAGAACTAGGGACAGAGATCTGGGGCACCTGAAGCAGCCATTGGAGTAGGGAAGAAGGTCTCAGGCACTGTATGTAGTCAGGGTACAACTGATATAGAGCAGAGGAACCTCAACCAGTCAAAGGACTGGGGATAGAGATCTGATGAATCTCAACCAATTAATGGACTAGGGATAGAGATCTGAGGAACCTCAACCAGTCAGTGGACTAGGAATAGAGATCTGAGGAACCTCAACCAGTCAGTGGACTAGGAATAGAGATCTGAGGAACCTCAACCAATTAGAGGACTAGGGATAGAGATCTGATGAATCTCAATAAATTAGTGGACTAGGGATGGAGATCTGAGGACCCATAGTACCTTTACCTATGATTAAGTGCCTAACTGGCACGAAACACGTCAGGTTTCAGCATGGTTTTTGATTAATGATTTAATAAAGGATTAATGATTTTACTCCAGAGAGTCCTGGTGATTTGGATTGCGACAGTGTGCACGCTCTATCTCTCTTTGAAATGTTCGGCTAATGGAGATCTGAGGAGCCTCAACCAGTCAGTGGACTAGGAATAGAGACCTGAGGAACCTCAACCAATTAGAGGACTAGACATAGAGATCTCAGGCACTGCTCTGAGGAACCTCAATCAGTCAGATTATTAGGGATAGAGATCTGAGGAACCTTAACCAGTCACTGGACTAGGGATAGAGATCTTAGGAACCTTAACCATTCACTGGACTAGGGATAAAGATCTGAGGAACCCCCACCAATTAGAGGACTAGGGAAAGCGATCTCAGGCATTGTTCTGAGGAACCTCAACCAGTCAGATTACTAGGGATAGAGGTCTGAGGATCCTTAACCAGTCAGAGGACTAGACATAGAGATCTGAGGATCCTCAACCAATTGGAGGACTATGGATAGAGATCTCAGGCACTGCTCTGAGGAACCTTAACCAGTCAGAGGACTAGAAATAGAGATCTGAGGAACTAGACTTTAACTAGTCACTGAACTAGGGAGAGAGATCTAAGGGAACCTTCACCAATTAAAGGACTAGATAAATAGAACTCAGGCACTGATCTGAGGAACCTCAACCAGTCAGATTACTAGGGATAGAGATCTGAGGAACCTAAACCAGTCAGAGGACTAGAAATAGAGATTTGAGGAACCTCAACCAATTAGAGGACTAGGGATAGAGAAATGAGAATCCACATCCAGTCAAAGTACTAGGGATAGAGATCTGAGGAACCAAATCCAGTCATAGGATGGGGGAAAGAAACCTGATTAACCACATTCAGTCAGTGGACAGGGGTTAGAGATCTAAGCCATATCTGGGCAGGGAAAGAGACCCAAGGCATCATTATCAGTGAGAGCACCAGAATGATAAAGAAAGGGATCAGTTTACAAATAGGTTTGTTAAAGCTAAGTCTGGCCCTTTAATCATCCCTATATCAGAATAAAAATCCTTGATCAACACGTTCCAGTTGGCGTTCATTGCACTTTGTGTAAAAGGTTAAAATCCCCGAGAACGGAAATACTTTGCCTGGATTTTGACAAACACGTTCACTCCATTATATATGAAAATATCTTGTGCTACTTTCAAAGGTTTGATAGAGTCTCTCAGGATAGAGAATTTATTGGTCATGTAAAGAGCACAAGGATAAATCACCATGGAAACCCAAGAAAGATTTGATATGTAAAGGGAAAAAATTGCGGTTAAACAACAATACAGTAAGACGTTCAATTAGAAAACTAAGGAGAGC
Source organism: Hymenochirus boettgeri (assembly GCA_019447015.1). NCBI lineage: Eukaryota > Metazoa > Chordata > Amphibia > Anura > Pipidae > Hymenochirus > Hymenochirus boettgeri. The sequence continues at coordinate 17,466,927 of CM033469.1, forward strand.
TAAAAATGTACTGAATGGGGGATTGCAAGGAAGTGCAAGCTCTTCTGGTCATCTAGAGGCACTTATAGGGAAATAACCATATAGGGCGTTTTCATCATGTCTCCCATGCAATCGGACTGGCCCCACTATGTGCGTTGTGTTCCATTATTGGAACAAACGTATTGCATGCATTTCAATAATAAAGATAGGTATAGGAACACAGCGTTAATGCTTGGGTATAACTAAAAAAAGGCTAGAAAGTAATTGGTTGGTTATTGGATCAAGGCTAATCAGACCAGTAAGAGGGATCCACTGGATAATAAATAGTATCAAGGCTCCGGTCCATAAAAACTATTTTTCATTCATCTGAAATGGTCTGTAAAACAGGGATCGTACCTTACTATTAATGTGAAAAATTACGTTTTCCTATACTAGACTGTACTGTACAATATGGCAGCTCATGTATAAATACCAATATACAGACGGTTAGCTTATGTCTATAAGGAATCTAAATAGAATGCCCCGTTGTAGGAAGTGTGAATGTATATATCTGTGTATATGTACTATGAAATGATACAGGAATAATGACAAGTTACCATGAGAAACTCCCCTATGAATGTATGGGCCAAGTGTCTTTATATTGCAGGTGTGTGGTGCAGTTCCCAGACGTTTTATTATATAAAGTGGCAACCCTTGGTTATATCCAGATTACATTGGTTGTATAATGTATTGCTATCAGCTAACTGCCCAGACCCACCATCAATAAACTGATAATATCTTCAATTAGAACTCTGGTTTACAATTTTTTCCTGGATTAAAGCCCAGAAACACTTGTCGTATTTCCTAACCCAAGATATATCTTTGTATATGGAGTTTACTTTCTGTCCCCCTTCTCACCTTTCCCAGTTTGCTTCACCCAGATAGGACACGAGGAGCTGTCCAATTATATGGGGCTGATATAATTTTACCCAAGATATTGCTCTGCAGTAACCAATTACATAGTATTTAACTGCAGTAACTCAGTAAAAAGTCAATATCTGATTGGTTACTTATTTATAACCCCTTGTAGTACACCAGAGCATAGAGAGAGACTGGCATCTTTTGCCTTGGCATAGCACAGTATGCGCAGCCTGTATGCTGACCTAGCCTGGTACTGAAAAGACATGGGTCCTGGCATTAGAAGGCTGATTATGTTGACAGCATCTTCCCCATGGCTGGTGAGGGAGGAGGGGAGTCTTTAGCTTGGCATTTCTATAGGTTTCTATGTAAAAACATGTCACAATCCATCTTGTCTGCCCCAGGGCCTACGTCAACTTCTTATTTAACAGAACGGGATTAATGCTGTAAGGTGCAGGAGAACCACCATGTAGGGATGCTGGATATTAACACTGTAACAGTTTAAAGCAATTGGCCTCCAGCAGTAGTATATTGATAAAAGGCAATTTATAAATGGATTCTATAATATTGTATATTTCCTTATTTCTGCAGCCCTCCTTCAACCATTGGCTTCCTCACTGCTCAGCCATGATTAGAGAGAGGGCATAGGGAGGTCACCAAGTAGTAACGTGACAGTAGTTAGTTGTCAGTGGGAGACCTCCCTGATTATATGGAACCATGTTATAGGTATGCATTGCAGTACAGATGTCTCTGCAAATAATTTATAAAATCTGATCAGGTTTATCAATATTCAAGCTTTAGTTCTCCTTTAAGTGTGATCCCATGTGGATAATTTCACCACGTGTAAAAATTACATCCAATCAGCATCCCGACTCATGGTGAATGGGATATAAGGAGGTTAATATTTACACTGTAATGCAGTTAATTCATTATTAATGAACCCAACCCTGGAGGGGAACGGGAATAAGAATCCTTCATAGATAAGATATTCTCGGGATCTGTGAGTGAGGCACATGGGATAAATGTATAAGAGCAAAGTCTTTAACATTAACCTGCTGAATTGAATGAGCTGTTAAGGATAGCAGATTAACGTACCCCAGGGACTGGCAATGTTCCATACAGTTCAGTATAACTCACTATACCTATCACCGGATCTACTGCTGCTGCTGTGTAGTCACAAGAAATACCAGAAACTCAGTTTAGTTTATAACAAACATGCAATAAAATAATGGCACCGGTAGGATCATCTGTGAAATATTATCTATTAATATACCAGTGTGTACGCTGAAAATGGAGACTTCTTCTCCCCAACATTCTGACCTGCCAGTTGGCAATCTATTGGTCAGGAATAAACATGTACCACCCATTATTGTGGACAGACCAATCATGTACCATATGGCAGATCTTTTTTTTAATCGCCCAGCCTATCCTTCTACAAGCAGTATTCCATAAATATACAAGTGGAGTGGACTTGCTCTTTAACTCCCAGCATTCACCTACAAGCAGTCTGCATCAGCAAAGAGCAGCTATGGAATACTGGGAGTTGTAATTTAAAAACGTCTGGATGGCTACTGGTTGCCTGGCCTTTATATAGTGACTGTACCAGTGGCATTGTTATCTGATAAACACAGCCCAGCCCCATCTCATCCTTTACCTGTGAAATAACCAGGGTTTTTAGTTCGCTCTGCCTGTTCCTCTCGTCATCCACATAACATCTCAATAACCAAACACATTAATGGAAATTAGTTTTAGAACCAACAGTGTATGAAATTCCCTTACGATGGATCCATTTGCCATATGCTCTAGTGTCTGGGAACAGACGGAACCCTCACTGGGGAATATTCATTTAGAGTTAAAAGATTCCTTGGCTGAACAGCGCACTTTACATGTCTTTAATACCATGTCTATTGTTATACCCTAGGGCTTCACTATCAGCAATACCCAAACGTTGTACTATAACCACATCACCAAAACAGCAATATACACAACGTTTCTACCCAGTCTTCTCCAGCTGAGGCTTTTAATATTGTGCCGCATATCAGACTATTTTGGCCTTGATAAAAACATTTGTACATGGATAGAGAATTGGTTGTTAGGCCGACCAACTGATAGTGACGTGTAGCGTCAGTCAGGAATATCTCATGGTGTAGGATGGCCAAGCTCCATCGTCCGTATCGGGTGATCAGGACTGTTCCCTATGTGACTGCACGATTGGTCACACATCCGACAGTCATTTGTCCAGGGCAAGCGCTCACTAGTAGCGAACGCTCGGTCGGGACAAAAACTCTGCTGGTGTGTACCCAGCCTTACACAGAAACATTGTCAACAGAGCTTCATCTATGTGGGTTCACTCACTTCTGTACTGGGGCCACTTTATTTAAGAGGGGAATAGATTCAAGAGAGAAAAATATTATTCTCCCTCTTTACAAGGCACTGGTAAGGCCTCATTTGGAATATGCGTTGCAGTTTTGGAATCCCATATACAAAAGTGACATCTTGGAAATGGGAAGGAGATCAGAGAAGAGCAAAATTAAAGGGGAACTGTGGTCTCCAAACAAGTTAAGTTTAAATGAAATTAAGTTTTCTACCTTTAGAACGAGCCATCAACCACCTCTCTATATGCTCCACAGCTCAAGATATAAAGAAATGACTGACCAGAAAGTTAATGGGTGGGAGGCTGACATGTGACATTCCTAATGCTTCTCCTGCACAGTGCCGCTGGCGAGCACAGCCTCAGACTCCTTCAGTGTGTGAGGGAGACAGGAAGTCCCTCCTACTCTCTGCTGTGTGAAGGACCTGCAGCTGCAGAGAAGGTAAGGGAATCTACAGCCCTTCTCTATCACTATGTGAAAACACTCTGCCTGAAAAGGCTGTTTCCACAGAGTTTCCGGGGGTGGGGGAGGGGTTGTCAGAGTGGCCCATAGCACCTGTGAGCGGGTGGGGCTTAGGCACCCGCAAGTGGGCGGGGCCATGGGGTGCCTGCAACTGGAGGGACCAGGGGGGGCTGCAAAGGGGAGGAGACACAGGGCAGATTGACTGACAGGTTTCAGAGCAGGAAGTGCAGGGGACCTGGTGATGCTGCTGCCATATCGCACACAAAATGTAAATATCTTCAAAACTATGTAAAATAAACAGTGAAAATAAATTGCAAAAATACTCAGGAGAGCAATTCCTATCAATTTACCTAAAGTCATTTTAGGACCACAGTTCCCCATTAATAATGTAGGGGCTTGACTATGCAGGCAGTTACACTGGAGAAGTGTTGATTGCACAGGGATTTGATCACTTTATACAAATATATTAATGGGCCATACAATAAACTCTTTGGTGCATTGTTCACCAATTGGTCATATAACATGGACATTATGTATAGGGTATAAAGTTTGGAATAGATGGACGTATGTCTTTATACAACCTCCAATACTATGTTACTATGCTAAGCTGGGTAATTAACTGGAAGGCTGACTAAGCTGGGTAATTAACCGGAAGGCTGATAATGCTGGGTAATGAACTGGAGGGCTGATAATGCTGGGTAATTAACTGGAGGACTGATTAAGCTGGGTAATGAACTGGAGGACTGATTAAGCGGGGTAATGAACTGGAGGACTGATTAAACTGGGTAATGAACTGGAGGGCTGATTAACCTGGATAATGAACTGGAGGACTGATAACACTGAGTAATGAACTGGAGGGCTGATAACACTGGGTAATGAACTGGAGGGCTGATAACACTGGGTAATGAACTGGAGGGCTGGTTAAGCTGGGTAATGAACTGGAGAGCTAATAACACTGGGTAATGAACTGGAGGGCTGATTACGCTGGGTAATGAACTGGAGGGCTGATTACACTGGGTAATAAACTGGAGGGCTGGTTAAGCTGGGTAATGAAATGGAGGGCTTGATAACACTGGGTAATGAACTGGTGGGCTTGACAATGCTGGGTAATGTACTGGAGGGCTTGATAATGCTGGGTAATGAACGGGATAGCTGACTTTGCTATGTAATGAACTGGAGGGCTTGGTAACGCTGGGTAAAGAACTAGAGGGCTTGATAACACTGGGAAATGAACTGGAGGGCTGACTTCACTGGGTAATGAACTGGAGGGCTGACTTTACTGGGTAATGAACTGGAGGGCTGACTTTACTGGGTAATGAACTGGAGGGCTGACTTTACTGGGTAATGAACTGGAAGGCTGACTTTACTGGGTAATGAAGGTCTAGGATGCATGTAGCTAAAACCCCATGGTTAAATTTACACAGATCCCACAATACTATATGAGGCCCTGCAATGTGCATTGATCATTTCATCTTCTAAAATGGCTCAAGTATACAGCACAGAGACGTATTTATAAAGGCACATTTTGCGACCTGTGAGTGAGAATCGCATGTCAGTGCATTACAATCAGAGAGGCCACACTATGTCTTTTTAGAGCGCACACCATCACCATTTTTTGTGTGCAGATCCCATGCACTCCAATAACAGTATATTTGCGAAAACATG
>CM033469.1:17473186-17574660 GCA_019447015.1 Hymenochirus boettgeri
TGGAGAGCTAATAACACTGGGTAATGAACTGGAGGGCTGATTACACTAGGTAATGAACTGGAGGGCTGATAACACTGGGTAATAAACTGGAGAGCGGTAATGAACTGGAGGGCTGATAACACTGGGTAATAAACTGGAGAGCTGGTTAAGCTGGGTAATGAAATGGAGGGCTTGATAAAACTGGGTAATGAACTGGAGGGCTTGACCATGCTGGGTAATGAACTAGAGGGGGTAATGAACTGGAGGGCTTGACCATGCTGGGTAATGAACTAGAGGCCTTGATAACGCTGGGTAATGAACAGGAGGGCTGACTTCGCTATGTAATGAACTGGAGGGCTTGGTAACGCTGGGTAAAGAACTAGTTGATGCTCTAAAAGAACTCAGTTAGCCTCTGATAAGTTTATATGTGGTTGAATGGAGTGTGCAGTGTAAATGCTAATTAACTCTGTGACTGCTTGTGAAGGACTGATGCTAATTAACCAGTTAGTTGCTGGAGTGAATGGTGTAGTGTTAACCATTTAGCTGCCAGGACAGGGGTGTGCATAGTCAGTGAGAGTCAAGAGTGTGTTTTTGGGGCGTCTTTAAGGCCGTAACTTAAAGTGGTGGCAGCGAATACCGATTAATTAGTCAGATCACGTGCCCAGCGAACTGGCGTTCGTGACAAATTGGCTGGCAGCGTGTGGGATAAATTATTTTTTATTAGAGCATTAGTGCTTGGATTAAGTTATTTAAACCTTGTACTAAAGAACTGTATCCTTGCGAGGGTATCAGTCTTCAAAGACAAACTCAGTGCATTTATTTTTTAAAAGACATACGTACAAACAGTTTTTCCCTTCCTTCTCTGTTTTTCTTTTTCAATATTTTATTTGGCAAGGTTAGCTGAGGATGGCAACCTTTTACAAGAGACAAACCAAGGAGGTCCTGATCAATCTCTGTGAGGAAAGAGGTATTGATGTCCTGGATAAGTCCAAGGAGCTGCTGATAAGGGCATTGTTGGAAAGTGACCAGGAGCAGCAGAACTACACAACTGAGTCGGGAAGCGATGTGGATTTAGCTATCCCAGAAAGGACTGTTAACCTTGGATTTTCTCAGCATGAGAATACCACAGTGCAGGAACATACTTCTTCCCTGCAAAAGGATTTACAATTGTTGGGTTCAGATGACCCACAGCTACGTCTTCAATTGATCTTGCAGCATCAGGAGAGGGAGGCACAGAGGGAGGCAGCCGCAGCAGCAGCAGCTGAGAGAGCTGAACGGCAAGCCCAGCGTGAAATGGATGCCGCAGCAGCGGAGAGGCAGGCGCAAAGGGAAATAGAAGCAGCCGAAAGACAAGCAGACCGTGCATTTCAACTGGAGTTGGCAAAGCTCCAGCACCAGACCCAGTCTCCACAGTCCAGTGAGTCCAGAGAGGGTCTGTTTGCTTTGCATGGTTCACCCAAGTTTCCTGTCATGGACAATGATAGCAATTTGGACACTTTTTTGTTAAGTTTTGAAAAGTGCTGCAGACAGTATCATTTGCCACAGGAGCAGTGGGCAAGATACTTGACACCTGGATTAAAAGGCAAAGCCTTAGATGCCTTTGTTGAACTACCACCAGAGCTTGATGGGGACTATGAGGCTTTGAAACAGGCTCTGATTAAGAAGTTTAACCTCACGCCAGAGGTGTATCGCAAAAAGTTTCGAGCGTTGCAGAGAGGTCCCACTGACAGCTACTCAGATGTTGTGAGTAATCTGAGAACCAGTTTTCGCCAGTGGATTAAAGGACTGTCAGTTACCAAATTTGAGGAGCTGGAGGATCTTATGGTAATGGATCAGTTCCTTAATATCTGTCCTGGAGATGTGCAACAGTTTGTATTGGATCGGGAGCCAAAAACAGCGCAAAAAGCAGCAGAAGTCGCAGACATCTATGCAGCCAACAGGGTGCCAACATATCCAAAAGGTCCAACGTTACAAAGATCACCAAGCTGGAAGGATCGTCACCACAGGGAAGCCGCACCGCAGAATGTCAAGGCGGGTGAGAATTTGTCTGAAAGGCCCAGTGTGAGCGTAAACCATGGAGATCCACGCAGATGTTTTATATGTAACCAGACGGGACATGTAAGAGCTTCCTGTCCAGAAAGAAAGGGACCAGTGTCACCAGTCAATCCTGTGGTAATGCTCGTATCTGGTAAGACAGAGAATTTATGTCATCATATGCAGACTGTGACTGTGGGAGATAAAGTTACCCAGGGGTTACGGGACTCAGGAGCTAACTTGTCTCTGGTGCGCCCAGAGATGATTAACTTTGGGGACATTATTCCTGGGAAGACTTTATTGGTAAAGGGAGTGGGTGGGAGTCATCCACGGGTGCCTGTGGCTAATGTTTACTTGGATTGGGGTGTGGGGAGAGGTCTGAGGGAAGTGGGGATATCTAATGAAATTCCTGTCAATGTGTTATTGGGGAATGATTTGGGGAGAATGGTCTCTGCTTTTGTGCCAAATGATCCGGTCTCACTAGGTCCAGCCGCGCTGGAGTGTGACCACCCACTGCAATCAGTAAAGGGAACAGGTAACAAGGGGCAAGGTAACTGGGAGGGAGGGCTGAGAGACCAGAGCAGATGTCCGTCAGTGCCAGAACCAGTATTGCCTAACTGTGTGAATGGAGAGAGAGAGGGGGATCCCCCAGTTCACTCTCTGGTAGAGTCAGGTATAGTACCTGTAGGTAGGGATTGTCACAGTAGCTGGGAGGGAGGGCTGAGAGACCAGAGAGGGTGTCAGTCAGTGCCAGAACCAGTACTGTCTACATGTGTGAATGTAGAGGGTGAGGGAAGGTATCCCCAGGGTGATGTTCTGGGTAAAGTACCCGTAGTAGAGAGGGATTTCCAGAGTAGGATCCCTGATCCTGTGCCCAATCTGCCTGAGGTCCTGGATAGCAGTCAGGAATTAGTGCAGGAGTGTGTGGGGCAGGTGGTAAGGACTCAAAGCAGGGTCCTAATGGATGTTTCCACTCAGACTGAGGGAGAAGAGGGTAGCTGTGGGCATGCGGTAGCGCCAGTACCAACCTCAGTGGTGGGTGGAGAAGGAAGAGTAAGGGTTAAAGAGGGACAGCTAACAGAGCTAGGAGTGTCCCAGGTAGATGGAAAGAAGGTAGCTATCCCTGAGGACCAAACCATACCAGTAACAGTCACTGGTTTGTCCCAGTCTAAGAGGGAGCAGGGATATGGTGAGCAGGAAGGCAAGGAAAGGGTTAAGAGTGACCAGTATCTGTCTGAGTTTAGACCCAGGGAATGGGGAACTTTAGACCCACAGGATACAGGTAGCAGTGAGGATAAAGGAGGATCTGTCCAGCAGGAGAGAGTGTCAGAGGGAGGACAGATGCCTGAGGTTAGGAGTGGCCGGGTACAGTCCCCTACATATCAATGTACTCCAGGTGGTAAATACAGAACTGTACCTGTCAGCACACAGAGCGGTCACACAGATGGTAGTGTGGGTGGTTTGCTCTCTATATCAGAGTGTGTACAGACTGGGCATCAAGAGGTTAACCAGTCTACTTGGGTAAATGACTGTGAACCCAAACCCAGTTCTCATAACCACAGTAAAGAGGATGGTGGTTTTGTAAAAATGTGCAGGTGGAATCATATCATGGAGCAATATGATTTACATTCACTGAACCAAGGGGATGCAGGTGGATATTCGTGTCTATCGGAACCACCTGATTATGGACGCAGTAGGAGTGACCTGTGAGTCACATCCCGTGCGCCAATTTTAAAGAGGGAGGTGTCAGGAAAATGTGTAGAGTGACTTGGTAAGAATGGGTTAACTATTCCTATTAGTTCTTAGGACCAATAAACATTCCATTCCAACCTGGAACAGTCCTATTGTTTATATTATGATTAGTCAAGCATGGAACCAGATCTCCTTTCTCAGACAATGTGGAGCCGAACCGTGCATCTGGAATTCTCTTCAGCTAGGGGTCTGGTGGGTACTAAGAGGTCATTTTAAGGACAAGTCATACATGTAAAATAATTGTATTTCGGTATTGGAATGTGTAAGACAGAAACCAATGTTATATTTGTAAATATAATAATATGCCCATTAATAGGATACCCAACATGGAGCCCTTATTCCCTTGCCAAGGTGAGATATTAATATCTGGGGAAATATGGATTACACACAGGTCATGTTTGGTATTGGAGGAATTGATAATTAATAAAGGAGAGGAATATGGGGTCAATATCCCAATACAATGTACATATCTACATTTATATGGAGTCTGACTAACTGAGCGGGAATGAGTGCTTTTGGCTAGTCGTAAATCTGGACATTCCTGGACACTCCCACCTCATGTGGAGGGCGTAGTTCAACAAATAGTTTAAAAGTCCATGTAGTCCAAAATAATGTTGTTCATACTTGGGGACATGCTAAAAACGTGTGTATGGACCCAGTGTTTCATCCTGCCCCAGGACACAGGACTTCTTCTAGTGAGTAGGGTCTGTGAATATTTTATCCTTTTTATTTTCTATAACTGTTGTACTTATTGTATGTCATTTTATTGTAACACCATTTTATTTTATTTTTGTATTATATGCACTGTCCACCTTTTGGAATATTAAATCTAAAATTTAATAAGTTTTGTCTTTGATGCTCTAAAAGAACTCAGTTAGCCTCTGATAAGTTTATATGTGTTTGAATGGAATGTGCAGTGTAAATGCTAATTAACTCTGTGACTGCTTGTGAAGGACTGATGCTAATTAACCAGTTAGTTGCTGGAGTGAATGGTGTAGTGTTAACCATTTAGCTGCCAGGACAGGGGTGTGCATAGTCAGTGAGAGTCAAGAGTGTGTTTTTGGGGCGTCTTTAAGGCCGTAACTTAAAGTGGTGGCAGCGAATACCGATTAATTAGTCAGATCACGTGCCCAGCGAACTGGCGTTCGTGACATCGTTCATTCTTACAGCGTTGTATTCCGTTCCGTTTTAAAGACACACTGCTGCACGCATTTAAAATGCATGAAAACGTGGTTTGTGTACACATGTACATTTTTTGAAAAAGGATGTCTGGGAGTCCCTGTGATGTCATTGGTCCTGCCCAATGGTCAAAAATGCATTAAAATGCAACGGTCAGAAACGGACACAGACAGATAATAACTCAAATGGTCAGCAATGGATACAAAAACGTATTAAAACGTCACTCAACGCACTGTGTTTTTAAGATGCGTTTTTGTCTGTTCCTAGTGTGAACGAGCCCTGACAGCAGATCCAATCTGTACTAACCTAGACCCATGTGTTTTTGTCTTCCTATGCACAATGTATACCCAGCAGCTCCATACCAGACAAACAGCAACTTCCCCAGCTGGCAGGAACTGAGAGTCTCCAACTGCAGGGTCCTAAAGCCTGCTCCTTCCCTTTGTTTTTCCGTTTTTTAGATGTAAAACTTTACCAAACACCGGAACAAAACTGGGACATCTCAGGAACACAGACAGGGAGTGCCGGGACAGCGGGAAAAGAGTGCAAGCTCTTGGAAACAGGACTTTATTTACCCTGCTGGCACAATGGTATTCATACCTCCCAACATTTGGAAATCCTAAAGAGGGTCAAAACGCATAATAGCGGAGCGCGTAGCAGGCCGTGGCAAAAAAATGGGCATGGTCAAGTGGGTGGGTGTGGTCAGGTGATTATGTCACCGGCACATGGTAATATCTAAACAATAACATTTAAAGGCAAGGTTAACATAATATGAAATCATTTTAACACCCATCGTTTTATGTGTGAATGAGATAAAGCTGGATTGAGCTGCATGGGCATAGTGTCCCTTTAAATCAGGGATATTGTAAATAAATTGCATCACTCCCGATGTTTGAAAACTACAATTCCCTGCATTTCCTATCCACAGAGGGGAGACCGGAAATGCTGGGAGTTGTAGTTTAAAAACATCAGGAGAGACACATGTTGGACTTCCCAGATTTAAATAAAGAAGTGAAATTACAATACAAACTACAACTACAAATACTATAGAATCCCCTGACAGGCTGCTGGGAAATGAAGTCCACAAATATCTGTTATATGAATTCCCCCGACCCCCCTTGTTCCTTAACCTGAATTGTAGATCTGCAGCCACTGTAGGCATTACCCTATTAGCTGTCTGTAGCTGTCTGTAGTCTCACCTGAGTATTAATGCCATTAACTGGAGCACAGAGAGCAGCATCCCATCAGTAATACCACTGAATATTATCACCTGACTGATCCACAGTGTGAGTTAAAGGGCTGAAAGCAATGGGAGGCGTGTCAGAATGATGCTGATCTTCATTCCATATATAGTCATAATGACTATATATGGACTGATACAGGGGCAGGGAATGGCCATGGATTTCCCTGGATGTACTTGGTGTATAGAAATGATGCAATACACCAGTAACCTGGTTACAGTATATCCAATAGACCTTTAAACCCGTCACTCAGACTTTTAAATACCCAATGCAAAAGGCAGGAAAGGGGATTTTTGCAATGTCCTGGCAGGAGGAGGGTTAAACACGACACAGGTATGATCATGTTACAGCCCCTTTCCTGTGCTAACAGTACGCATTGTCACGTTAACAAAGAAACCACAATTTGGCAACATAGTTATTGAACTTTTGTCTCTGTGACAACTTATCTTGCCCCTTGAATGCCCAGTTGCGGCCATAAGTTGTGGCAGTGACAGTGTTTTGTAAAATGATTGTTGTGTTTTGCAAAATCTCACGTTGTTTTTTAAATGATTGTGCAAAGTGATCAGATTCAGAATAAAGGGCTTGTCCACAGTGTCGGACTGGCCCACCAGGTTACAGTCCCCGGTGGGCCAAGGGGACAGTAAGAAATATATTTAATGAACAATAGGAGTCGGTAGGAGTTAGGCTGCATGAGCAGATTTTTCGGCTCAACCGACTGATATTTCCTTGTATCGTTCGTTCGGGGCAAAAAATCTGAGGTGATTTCACCATCACGTGAATCGCCCGTTTGCCAGGATTAGACGAACATGAGATTCGACATATCGTACAAATCACAGCCAGTCGCGCAGTCTCCTATGGATCTAAGATCTAAATGTTAGGCGGGCCCCTAAACTCATCCTGATGGGCCCCTGGTCTCAGATTTCCTGGTGGATCCCACCCCCAGAATAAGAACCTGGAAGTTCGGGTCCGGTCTTTGAAACAGTTGATCGCGCGCATGTTTCATTCATATGCGTGATCAACTATTTAAAATGGCTGATCGCGGAAGACATCTTGGGCTTGTGGCAGGCCCTACTATCGTCAAGGCCCCCCCCTCACGGGGCGGGGGCGGTAGTTACGCCACTGCACCCAAGTAATCCATTGGAATCTGATGCATTTATGGAACATAATACATTTGTGCCTCTGAATCTGGGCCCCTTAAAGGGGAAGTTCAGTGGAAATACATTTACTTTTAAGAAAAAAGAGCAGTATTTTTCCATCACAATGCCCATTCAGCAATGTGTCTGTGTATAAATAAATACTTCTGAAATACTGACTTCCTGTTTGCAGGACCCCTAATAGAGACCGTTATGGTCTGACCCTTGACCCGGCGCCTGGGTTGATTCAGTTGTTCAGTAGAGAGCTGAGCATCTTTGACCCATCCAACAGCCAATCAGTAGAAATTACTGTTAGCAACATTCCAAGGAAGTGGTGCATTCTGGGAAGAAGAAGGGCCGTTCAAAATGTGAACAGCAGGGAACAGCAAAGGGTATGAAATCAACAGATTTTTCAAAATGGGAGAGAATATGTAGAATAACTAGATATGTGTAATATAAACTAATTCTTTTTAAAATATTGATATTTTCCACTGAACATTCCCTTTAAGTTTCATGGCCATGGTTGCCTTGCAGATACTAATATAGTCCAGAGCCACTCTAGCACACTAATGTTTGCCAGACAATGGGTAGGTGCAATCCTCCAACCCTCTACTCCAAACCAAACATAGAACAAAAGCAGAGGAGCACACTACAAATGTGACTCAACGATTCATTGTAAAAAGACAACGTGATACAGCGTTAACAGGACACGGTGTAACTTTCTCGGGTATGAGAAAGGGGCGCGGTATTTCCAAAACGTTCTATCACGTTGTTTTCACAATAAAATGTTTTGTTCACCAGGCAAAGAAAAGATTTTATAGACCAGAAACCGCCCGATTCTTCCAAAAAACGGCACACATTCCTGTAGCGCTACCCTCTGAGCGCAGCGCACCTCTCACCTCCTCCCTGCAGTGTAAAATCCCACCCCCAACCCCCTTCCCATTCCTGTGACCCTATAGCTTTAATAGACGTACTACGCCTGCTATAGGACATAGTGGTTTTATCCTTCATCACTGTCTTCCTCTCATAGCCAATCTAGACTAAAGGAGAGCGACATGTATTAAAGTATGTGAGACGATAGCAGTTGTTGAGCTGTTGAGTGCTAATTTTCACTGTGGCCTTAAAGACCAATACCGTGCCGTATTTCTAAAAGCAGCGATGCAGTTGAAAACCATCCACACATAAAGCATGTGAAAGTCTTGTATGGGTAAGTAAAACTTGGGATTCAATTTATAGTTATAAATAAGAACTGGGGGCTTATAAGCTCTAAACAGGTTCAAATTTTCGGACCCATCACCCACACCTGCAAAAGGGTTACTTGCACCCAACATGAAACCACTTTACTGTTGGATTCCATAACCTCACACAACTTGCAATTAGTCAGATCTGCAACCTGACCCACACTGGAAACTAAACAGGCCCGCAACTCAGTCAACACACACCTGCAGCTTTCTACCTGAACCCAACCCAGTAAAAGTCATTACGGTTTACCCGACCTGCAAATCAGGTAACCCACGGGTACCCCAACCTATGCGGGACTCTACAACTCAACACAAACACTATTTACATTATCCTTTATTTTTATTTACATTTTGAATATAAACATGCAGCTTTTTTTTTAACAGATCAAACCAGCAAGTCCTGTCAAGTAACAACATATACCACAACCTAGGAAGCCAGCCAACAAACCAAACCGAAATCCAAGTCTGGCCCAGTACAGTCAGAGTACCTACAAGGCAATCAAGGCCCCTGCCAAGGGTCCAGGAACTGCAAATGTAATCTTGGGCTTGTTGGTGGAGAATTAATTACATTAATCTCTTTTTATATAATTATCTAATTATATTTAACACTTCTTTTTGTGTTTTCCAGCAAAGGAATAATAAAGAATGTCTAAAATTAAAAAAATATTGAAAATTACTGGTATTAATACATATACTGTGGTTCTGGTTGGTACAGGGATAATACATAATATTGAGAATTACTGGTATTAATACATATACTGTAGTTCTGGTTGGTACAGGGATACTATATAATATTGAGAATTACTGGTATTAATACATATACTGTAGTTCTGGTTGGTACAGGGATACTATATAATATTGAGAATTACTGGTATAATACATATACTGTAGTTCTGGTTGGTACAGGATACTATATAATATTGAAAATTACTGGTATAATACATATACTGTGGTTCTGGTTGGTACAGGGACTATATAATATTGAGAATTACTGGTATTAATACATATACTGTAGTTCGGTTGGTAGGGTAATACTATAAATATTGAAATTACTGGTATTAATACATATACTGTGGTTCTGGTTGGTACAGGGATACATATAATATTGAGAATTACTGGTATTAATACATATACTGTAGTTCTGGTTGGTCCAGGGATACTATATAATATTGAGAATTACTGGTATTAATACATATACTGTAGTTCTGGTTGGTACGGGGATACTATATAATATTGAGAATTACTGATATTAATACATATACTGTAGTTCTGGTTGGTACGGGGATACTATATAATATTGAGAATTACTGGTATTAATACATATACTGTAGTTCTGCTTGGTACAGGGATACTATATAATATTGAGAATTACTGGTATTAATACATATACTGTAGTTCTGGTTGGTACGGGGATACTATATAATATTGAGAATTACTGGTTATTAATACATATACTGTAGTTCTGGTTGGTACGGGATACTAATAATATTGAGAATTACTGGTATAATACATATACTGTAGTTCTGGTTGGTACAGGGATACTATATAATATTGAGAATTACTGGTTAATACATAACTGTAGTTCTGGTTGGTACGGGATACTATTTAATATTGAGAATTACTGGTATTAATACATATACTGTAGTTCTGGTTGGTACGGGATACTATATAAATATTGAGAATTACTGGTATTAATAAATTATACTGTAGTTCTGGTTGGTAGAGGGATACTATATAATATTAAGAATTACTGGTATTAATACATATACTGTAGTTCTGGTTGGTACGGGGATACTATATAATATTGAGAATTACTGGCATTAATACATATACTGTAGTTCTGCTTGGTACAGGGATACTATATAATATTGAGAATTACTGGTATTAATACATATACTGTAGTTCTGGTTGGTACTGGGATACTATATAATATTGAGAATTACTGGTATTAATACATATACTGTAGTTCTGGTTGGTACAGGGATACTATATAATATTGAGAATTACTGGTATTATACATATACTTGTAGTTCTGGTTGGTACGGGGATACTATATAATATTGAGAATTACTGTATAATACATATACTGTAGTTCTGGTTGGTACGGGATACTATATAATATTGAGAATTACTGGTATTAATACATATACTGTAGTTCTGGTTGGTACGGGGATACTATATAATATTGAGAATTACTGGTATTAATACATATATTTTAAAGAGTGCTTAGTGTGGCCAATACAAGCCACAAATCCAACAGGAACTAAAGTAAATGCAGGAAGACACAAGCAAAACACAGTTTAGCACCCTAAGGTTCCAGTTTTATACCTTCTCCCTAAGATCCATAAGACCCTCCATAGACCACCAGGGCGTCCCATTGTAGCAGGGGTGGGATCACTATTGCAGCCTCTCTCATTATTTGTAACTAGTTTCTTACAAGAAATTGTCAAAAGAATTCCTGTATGCCTGAGAGATACAACAGACCTGTCGATTAGGATGGCAGAAATGGGTACCCTTAAATCAGGGACGATAATGTGTGGATTGGGTATTTCTAGTTTATATACATCTATACCAAATGAAGAAGGCCTATGCAGTATCGAAAGAGTGTTGTTAGATACAGCATTGGGCCACAAACAGATATATTTTTTATTAGATTGTCTTAATTTGGTATTGGGAAAAAAAAAATTTCAGGTTCAATGGCGAATACTATTGGCAGAGGCAAGGCACCTCGATGGGTGCAGCAGTGGCTCCGTCATATGCCAATATTTTCGTGAATGAACTAGAAAAGGCACTATTCCTGAACAATCCCAAATATAAAAATCACATTAAAGGGTATTTTCGTTTTATTTACGATATTTTGATCTTTTGGGAAGGAGAAGAATCCTTGCTGCATAAAATGATTGAGGAAGCAAATATTGCCCATAAGACAATAAAATTTACTTATGAGATATGCAAGGAGTGTATTAACTTCCTTGACATAACAATTAAAGTGAATAATGGGACTATTACTACTGAACTCTATCGGAAGCCAGTGGAGAAAAATAATATACTACTGGCTTCGAGTTGTCATGATAATAGTGTCATTAAGGCTATACCAAAGGGCCAGTTTATCAGAGCCAAAAGAATCTCTATCTCTGACCAGTTGTTTGAGTTGGCGGCAGAAACACTGAACAAGACGTTCTTCGCCAAAGGTTATAATTAAAAGAAAGTTGAATCCCAACTGCAGGAGGTAAAAACAATGAATAGAGGAGAAATGTTAATATTGAACTAAATAAAAAGAAACAGAGAGAGATGTTTACTAATGATTTCTCAATGCAGCCACTTGAGCCAGAAAACAGAACGGATTGTCCAGAAATACTGGCCGATAATACAATCGGACAAGGTGCTACATAAATGGTGTAAAGAGAAACCTAGCTTTAGCTATAGGAGAGGCAGGACCTTAAAAGATTATTTATGCCCATCTGAAAAGGAGGATAAACAAAATGTATTTCATGGGCCACCTAGATATGGTACCTATCCATGTTTACAGTGTAATTGCTGTAATAGTATTATTAGGGGACCTTCATTCAATCACCCTACCAGAGGGTATGAAATTACCCCACATGTATATGCGACTTGCAATGCAAAGTTTGTGATCTATTTGATTAAATGTCCATGTGGGTTGCCACACGTTGGACAGACGTCCAGACAAGTAAAAATGCGCATCCAGGAACACAAACGAAGCATAACGAATTTTAATGAGGGTACACAGTATGATACTCCTGTGTCAAGACACTTTGCTGAGAAAAAACATAACAGTGCCCAGCTTAAATGGAGGGTATTGGAAGTTATTGGTCCCATGAATAGAGGCGGTAATCGTAAAGAAAAACTCCTTCAAACTGAAGGGATTTGGATAAAAAGACTAAATGCCCTGAGTCCATCAGGTTTGAATGATTTTTGGAGTCTTAAACCTTATTTATAAAATGTACTGACCTCTCTCTAGTTTATGTTTGTATTTATCCTCAGATTGGTATATTGAAAGTGAAGAAATAATTGTTGACCAGGTATTTGTTGTAGAGAACATCATATTGTAAATATGTGTATATATAATAACATTTCCTTGTTAATAAGTTTTCATATCTAAGTTAATCACACCATGAAGGTAGATTGTGTATGCAATAGTTCCAGGACATACTATGTGTATCTGAAGTGCATTATTGTTACAATTCTATGAAAAGCCATTGAGCTATATTATGAACTGTTACTTTTTAGGTAAAGAATAGCTTTACTGCTAGAAATGTATTTTAATATAAGATTTTTTTGGTTTGAGGATTTATATGTTTTAGTGTGAAATAGCACTTTAATCTTGCACTTTTCACTATAGCACTTTAAAATTTGGCACTTTATTTACAGATTTATACTATGAATGAAGAACAAGTATGAACAGATTTTCTGGACTTTAATCTTACACTGAGATGCCTTTAATTGAAGCACCTATTGGGTTTGAAGGGTGGGGTTAACTAGTGATTTAATTGTCTACTGGGTGTAATAGTTGAATACACTTGAGAGATGTTGTGACCCTGTTGAAGCAGCAATAAAAAATCCTTTTGGATTGCAAAACTGTGTTTTGTTTGTGTCTTCCTGCGTTTCCTTTGGTTCCTGTTGTATTAATACATATACTGTAGTTCTGGTTGGTACAGGGATACTATATAATATTGAGAATTACTGGTATTAATACATATACTGTAGTTCTGGTTGGTATGGGGATACTATATAATATTGAGAATTACTGGTATTAATAGATATACTGTAGTTCTGGTTGGTACAGGAATACTATATAATATTGAGAATTACTGGTATTAATACATATTAGAATAGATTAATACACTATAGAATTCAATTGGTGCTATATGCATGCTATACACTATAGAATTCAATTGGTGCTATATGCATGCTATACACTATAGAATTCAATTGGTGTTGCATGCATGCTATACACTATAGAATTCAATTGGTACTATATGCATGCTATACACTATAGAATTCAATTGGTGCTATATGCATGCTATACACTATAGAATTCAATTGGTGCTATATACATGCTATACACTATAGAATTCAATTGGTGTTATATGCATGCTATACAAGGCATTGTTGGAAAGTGACCAGGAGCATCAAACTAAACCCTGAGCTCGTAAGCGATTTGGATTTAGACTATCCCCAGACAAGCCTGTTAACTTGGTTTCTCCGCATGAGATACCACGTGCAGGAACATACTTCTTCCCTGCAAAATGATTTACCCTTTTGGGTCAGATGAGACCCCAAGGCTACGTCTGCAATTGATCTTGCAGTCATCAGAGAAGGGATGCACAGTAGGTAGGCATCGCCAGCAGCAGCAGCATCTGAGAGAGCTTACCGGCAAGCCTCAGCGTTAATATGGTGCCGAGCACGGCGGAGAGTGGCAGGCCGCAACTGGAAATAGAAGCCTCCAAAACCAGCAGACCGTGCATTCACGGAGTTGCAAAGCTCCAGCACCAGACCCATTCTCCCCGTCCAATGATTCCAGCGAGGGTCTGTTTGCTTTGGGGCCTGGTTCACCCAAGTTTCCTGTCATGGACAATGAAGCAATTTGGATCACTTTTTTGTTAAGTTTATAAAGTGGCTGGGGCAGACAGTATCATTGCCACCGGAGCAGTAGGGCAAGGTCTTGAAAACCTGATAAAATTAAAATGCAACGGCTTAGATGCCTTGTTGAACTACCCACCAGAGCTTGATGGGGATATGAGGCTTTGAAACAGGCTTGATTAGAGAAGTTTAAAACCTCACGCCAGAGGTGTAATCGCAAAAGTTTCGAGCGTTGCAGAGAGTCCACTGACAGCTACTCAGATTGTTGTGAGTATCTGAGAACCAGTTGTCGCCAGTGGATTAATGACTGTCGTTACCATTTGGAGGAAGCTGGATGCTCTTTATGGTAATGGATCAGTTCCTTAATATCTGTCCTGGAAGTGTGCAACATTTGTATTGGATCGGGATCCAAAAACGGCGTCAAAACAGCAGCAGAAGTCGCAGACATCATGCAGCCAAACAGGTGCCAACTATCAAAGGTCCAACGTTACAATAATCACCAAGCTGGAAGGATCGTCACCAGCAGGGGAGGAAGGCCGCACCGCAGAATGTCAAGGCGGTGATTTTGAAGTCTGAAGAGGCCCAGTCAGTGAGCGTAAACCACTTGGAGATCCACGCAGTAGGTTTTATATGTAACCCAGCGGGACATGTAAGAGCTTCCTGTCCAGAAAGAAAGGGACCAGTGTTTCAACCAGGTCAATCCTGTTGTAATGCTTGTACTGGTAAGACAGGAATTTATGTCATTCATATGGCACGACCGTGACTGTGGGAGATAAAGTTACCCAGGGGTTACGGGACTCAGGAGTCAACGTCTCTGTGCGCCCAGAGATGATAACTTTGGGTACCTTTATTCCTGGAAGGACTTACTTTGGTAAGGGAGTGGTGGGGAAAAGTTGCCATCCACGGTGCTGTGGCTAAGTGTTTACTTGGATTGGGGGTGTGGGGACGGTCTGAGGGAAGTGGGATATCTAATGAAATTCCTGTCAATGTGTTATTGGGGAAATGATTTGGGGAGATGGTCTCTGCTTTTTTGTGCCAAATATCCGGTCCTCACTAGGTCCACGCCGCGCTGGAGTGTGAACCACCACTGCAATCAGTAAAGGGAACAGGTAACAAGGGGCAAGGTAACTGGGAGGGGCTGAGAACCAGAGCAGATGTCCGTCCGTGCCAGAACCAGTTTGCCTAACGGTGTGAATGGAGAGGGAGCAGGGGATCCCCAGTTCACTCTCTGGTAGAGTCAGGTATAGTACCTGTAGGTAGGGATTGTCACAGTACTGGGAGGGAGGGCTGAGAGACCAGAGAGGGTGTCAGTCAGTGCCAGAACCAGTACTGTCTACATGTGTGAATGTAGAGGGTGAGGAAGGTATCCCAGGGTGATGTTCTGGGTAAAGTACCCGTAGTAGAGAGGGATTTCCAGAGTAGGATCCCTGATCCTGTGCCCAATCTGGCCTGAGGTCGCTGGATAGCAGTCAGGAATTGTGCAGGAGTGTGTGGGGGGCGGTGGAGACTCAAAGCAGGGTCCTAATGGATGTTTCCACTCAGACTGAGGGAGAAGAGGGTAGCTGTGGGCATGGGTTGCGCCAGTAAACCAACCTCAGTGTGGGTGGAGAAGGAAGAGTAAGGTTTAAAGAGGGACAGCATAACAAGCTAGGAGTGTCCCAGGTGTAGATTGAAAGAAGTAGCTACCCTGAGACCACACCATACCAGTAACACGTCACTGGTTTGTCCCAGTCTAAAGAGGGAGCAGGGATATGGTGGAGCGGAAGGCAAGGAAAGGGTTAAGAGTGTACCAGTATCTGTCTGAGTTTAGACCCAGGGAATGGGGAACTTTAGACCCACAGGATTCAGGTAGCAGTGAGGATAAAGGAGGATCTGTCCAGCAGGAGAGAGTGTCAGCGAGGACAGATGCCTGAGGTTAGGAGTGGCCGGGTACAGTCCCCCCTTCAATCAATGTACTCCAGGTGGTAATACAGAACTGTACCTGTCAGCACACAGAGTGGTCACACAGATGGTAGTATGGGTGGTTTGCTCTCTATATCAGAGTGTGTAAGACTGGGCATCAAGAGGTATAACCAGTCTACTTGGGTAAATGACTGGAACCCAAACCCAGTTCTCATAACCACAGTAAAGAGGATGGTGGTTTTGTAAAATGTGCAGGTGGAATCATATCATGGAGCAATATGATTTACATTCACTGAACCAAGGGGATGCAGGTGGAATCTCGTGTCTATCGGAACCACCTGATTATGGACGCAGTAGGAGTGACCTGTGAGTCACATCCCGTGCGCCAATTTTAATAAGAGGGAGGTGTCAGGAAAATGTGTAGAGGACTTGGTAGAATGGTTAACTATTCCTATTAGTTCTTAGGACCAATAAACATTCCATTCCAACCTGGAACACGTCCTATTGTTTATATTATGATTAGTCAAGCATGGAACCAGATCTCCTTTCTCAGACAATGTGGAGCCGAACGTGCACTCTGGAATTCTCTTCAGCTAGGGGTCTGGTGGGTACTAAGAGGTCATTTTAAGGACAAGTCATACATGTAAAATAATTGTTTTCGGTATTGGAATGTGTAAGACAGAAACCAAGTTATATTGTAATATAATAATATGCCCATTATAGGATTCCCAACATGGAGCCCGTATTCCCTGCCAAGGTGAGATATTAATATCTGGGGAAATTGGATTACACACAGGTCATGTTTGGTATTGGAGGAATTTATCATTAATAAGGAGAGGAATATGTGATCAATATCCCAATACAAAGTACATATCTACATTTTATGGAGTCTGCCTAACTGAGGGGGAATGAATGCTTTTGGTTAGTCGTAAATCGGACATTCCTGGACACTCCCACCTATGTGGAGGGCGTCAGTTCAACAAATAGTTTAAAAGTCCATGTAGTCCAAAATATGTTGTTCATACTTGGGGACATGCTAAAAACGTGTTGTAGGCCCAGTTTTCATCCTGCCCCAGGACACAGGGACTTCTTCTAGTGAGTAGGTCTGTGATATTTATCCTTTTATTTTCTATAACTGTTGTACTTATTGTATGTCTTTATTGTACCAAACACCATTTTATTTTATTTTTGTATTATATGCACTGTCCACCTTTTGGAAATATTAAATCTAAAATTTAATAAGTTTGTCTTTGATGCTCTAAAAAACTCAGTTAGCCTCTGATAAGTTTATATTGTGTTGAATGGAATGGCAGTGTAAATGCTAATTAAACTCTGTGATGCTTGTGAAGGACTGATGCTAATTACCAGTTAGTTGCTGGAGTGAATGGTGTATTGTTAACCATTTAGCTGCAGGACAGGGTGTGCAGATCAGGTGAGAGTCAAGAGTGTGTTTTGGGGCTCTTAAGGGCCGTAACTTAAATTGTGGCAGCGATACACGATTAATTAGTCGATTCACGTGCCCAGCGAACTGGCCGTTCGTGACATCGTTCATTCTTACACGCGTTGTATTCCGTTCCGTTTTAAAGACCACACTGCTCACCGATTAAATGCATGAAAACGTGGTTTGTGTACACATGTACATTTTTTGAAAAAGGATGTCTGGGAGTCCCTGTGATGTCATTGGTCCTGCCCAATGGTCAAATGCATTAAAATGCAACGGTCAGAAACGGACACAGACGATAATAACTCAAATGGTCAGCAATGGATACAAAACGTATTAAAACGTCACTCAACGCCCTGTGTTTTTAAGATGCGTTTTTGTCTGTTCCTAGTGTGACGACCCTGACACGATTCCAATCTGTACTAACCTAGACCCATGTGTTTTTGTCTTCCTATGCACAGTATACCAGCAGCTCCATACCAGACACACGCAACTTCCCCAGCTGGCAGGAACTGAGAGTCCCAACTGCAGGGTCCTAAAGCCTGCTCCTTCCTTTGTTTTTTCGTTTTTTAGATGTAAAACTTACCAAACACCGGAACAAAACTGGGACATCTCAGGAACACAGACAGGGAGTGCCGGGACAGCGGGAAAAGAGTGCAAGCTCTTGGAAACAGGACTTTATTTACCCTGCTGGCACAATGGTATTCATACCTCCCAACATTTGGAAATCCTAAAGAGGGTCAAACGCATAATAGGAGCGCTAGCAGGCCGTGGCAAAAATGGGCATGGTCAAGTGGGTGGGTGTGGTCAGGTGATTATGTCACCGGCACAATGGTAATATCTAAACACATAACATTTAAAGGCAAGGTTAACATAATATGAAATCATTTTAACACCCATCGTTTTATTGTGAATGAGATAAGCTGTTGAGCTGCATGGGCATAGTGTCCCTTTAAATCAGGTATTGTAAATAAATTGCATCACTCCCGATGTTTGAAAACTACAATTCCCTGCTTTTTCCTATCACGAGGGGAGACCGGAAATGCGTGGAGTTGTAGTTTAAAAACATCAGGAGGACACATGTTGGACTTCCCAGTTTAAATAAAGAAGTGAATTTACAATACAAACTACAACTACAAATACTATAGAATCCCTGACAGGCTGCTGGGAAATGAAGTCCACAAATATCTGTTATATGAATTCCCCCGACCCCCCTTGTTCCTTAACCTGAATTGTAGATCTGCAGCCACTGTAGGCATTACCCTATTAGCTGTCTGTAGCTGTCTGTAGTCTCACCTGCACTTGACGTATATATTAATGCCATAAACTGGAGCACAGAGAGCAGCATCCCCCAGTAATACCACTGAATATTACACCTGACTGATCCACAGTGTGATTTAAGGGCTGAAAGCAATGGGAGAGCGTGTCAGAATGATGCTGATCTTCATTCCATATTAGTCATAAATGACTATATATGGACTGATACGGGGCAGGGAATGGCCATGGATTTCCCTGGATGTACTTGTGTATAGAATAAGCAATACACCAGTAACCTGGTACAGTATATCCAATAGACCTTTAAAACCCGTCACTCAGACTTTTAAATACCCAATGCAAAAGGCAGGAAAGGGGATTTTTGCAATGTCCTGGAGGAGGAGGGTAAACACGACACAGGTATGATCATGTACAGACCCTTTCCTGTGCTAACAGTACCATTGTCACGTTAACAAAGAAACCACAATTGGCAACATAGTTATTGAACTTTTGTCTCTGTGACAACTTATCTTGCCCCTTGAATGCCTCGCAGTTTGCGGCCAAGTTGTGGCGTGACAGTGTTTTGTAAAATGATTGTTGTGTTTTGCAAAATCCACGTTGTTTTTAAATGATTGGTGCAAAGTGATCAGATTCAGAATAAAGGGCTTGTCCACAGTGTCGGACTGGCCCACCAGGTTACAGTCCCGGGTGGGCCAAGGGGACAGTAAGAAATATATTTAATGAACAATAGGAGTCGGTAGGAGTTAGGCTGCTGAGCAGATTTTTCGGCTCAACCGACTGATATTTTCCTGTATCGTTCGTTCGGGCAAAAAATCTGAGGTGATTTCACCATCACGTGAATCGCCCGTTTGCCAGGATTAGACGAACATGAATTCACATATCGTACAATCACAGCCAGTCGCGCAGTCTCCTATGGATCTAAGACTAAATGTTAGCGGGCCCCTAAACTCATCCTGAGGGCCCCTGTCTCCGATTTCCTGGTGATCCCCCCCCAGAATAAGAACCTGGAAGTTCGGGTCCGGTCTTTGAAACAGTTGATCGCGCGCATGTTTCATTCATATGCGTGATCAACTATTTAAAATGGCTGATCGCGGAAGACATCTTGGGCTTGTGGCAGGCCCTACTATCGTCTAGGCCCCCCCCCACGGGCGGGGGCGTAGTTACGCCACTGCACCCAAGTATCATTGGAATCTGATGCATTTATGGAACATAATACATTTGTGCCTCTGAATCTGGGCCCCTTAGGGGAAGTTCAGTGGAATACATTTACTTTAAGAAAAAAGAGCAGTATTTTTCCATCACAATGCCCATTCAGCAATGTGTCTGTGTATAAATATACTTCTGAAATACTGACTTCCTGTTTGCAGGACCCCTAATGAGACCGTTATGGTCTGACCCTTGACCCGGCGCCGGGTTGATTCAGTTGTTCAGTAGAGCGAGCATCTTTGACCCTCCAACAGCCAATCAGTAGAAATTACTGTTAGAACATTCCAAGGAAGTGGTGCATTCTGGAAGAAGTAGGGCCGTTCAAAATGTGAACAGCAGGAACAGCAAAGGGTATGAAACAACAGATTTTTCAAAATGGGAGAGAATATGTAGAATAACTGATATGTGTAATATAAACTAATTCTTTTTAAAATATTGATATTTTCCACTGAACATTCCCTTTAAGTTTCATGCCATGGTTGCCTTCAGATACTAATATAGTCCAGAGCCACTCTAGCACACTAATGTTTGCCAGACAATGGGTAGGTGCAATCCTCCAACCCTCTACTCCAAACCCAAACATAGAACAAAACAGAGAGAGCACACTACAAATGTTGACTCAACGATTCATTGTAAAAAAGACACGTGATACACGCTTAACAGACACGGTGTAACTTTCTCGGGTATGAGAAAGGGGCGCGGTATTTCCAAAACGTTCTATCCGTTGTTTTCACAATAAAATGTTTTGTTCACCAGCAAAGAAAAGATTTATAGACCAGAAAACCGCCCGATTCTTCCAAAAAACGGCACACATTCCTGTCGGCTACCCTCAGCGCAGCGCACTCTCACCTCCACTCCTCCTGCAGTGTAAAATCCCACCCCACAACCCCCTTCCCATTCCTGTGACCTATAGCTTTAATAGACGTACTACGCCTGCTATAGGACATAGTGGTTTTATCCTTCATCACTGTCTTCCTCTCATAGCCAATCTAGACTAAAGGAGAGCGACATGTATTAAAGTATGTGAGACGATAGCAGTTTTGACTTTGAGTGCTAATTTTCACTGTGGCCTTAAAGACCAATACCGTGCCGATTTCTAAAAGCAGCGATGCAGTTGAAAAACCATCCACAACATAAAGCATGTGAAAGTCTTGTATGGTAAGTAAAACTTGGGATTCAATTTATAGTTATAAATAAGAACTGGGGGCTTATAAGCTCTAAACAGGTTCAAATTTCGGACCCATCACCCACACCTGCAAAAGGGTTACTTGCACCCAACATGAAACCACTTTACTGTTGGATTCCATAACCTCACACAACTTGCAATTAGTCAGATCTGCAACCTGACCCACACTGGAAACTAAACAGGCCCCAACTCAGTCAACACACACCTGCAGCTTTCTACCTGAACCCAACCCGTAAAGTCATTACGGTTTACCCGACCTGCAAATCATAACCCACGGGTACCCCAACCTATGCGGGACTCTACAACTCAACACAAACACTATTTACATTATCCTTTATTTTTATTTACATTTTGAATATAAACATGCAGCTTTTTTTATAACAGATCAAACCAGCAAGTCCTGTCAAGTAACAACATATACCACAACCTAGGAAGCCAGCCAACAAACCAAACCGAAATCCAAGTCTGGCCCAGTACAGTCAGAGTACCTAAAGGCAATCAAGGCCCCTGCCAAGGGTCCAGAACTGCAAATGTAATCTTGGGCTTGTTGGTGGAGAATTAATTACATTAATCTCTTTTTATATAATTATCTAATTATATTTAACACTTCTTTTTGTGTTTTCAGCAAAGGAATAATAAAGAATGTCTAAAATTAAAAAAATAATTGAAAATTACTGGTATTAATACATATACTGTGGTTCTGGTTGGTACACGGGATAATACATAATATTGAGAATTACTGGTATTAATACATATACTGTAGTTCTGGTTGGTACAGGATACTATATAATATTGAGAATTACTGGTATTAATACATATACTGTAGTTCTGTTGGTACAGGGATATCTATATAATATTGAGAATTACTGGTATTAATACATATACTTGTAGTTCTGGTTGGTACAGGAATATATAATATATGAAAATTACTGGTATTAATACATATACTGTGGTTCTGGTTGGTACAGGGATACTATATATTTGAGAATTACTGGTATTATACATATACGTAGTTCTGGTTGGTAGGGTAATACTATATATATTGAAATTACTGGTATTAATACATATACTGTGGTTCTGGTTGGTACGGGATACTATATAATATTGAGAATTACTGGTATTAATACATATACTGTAGTTCTGGTTGGTACAGGGATACTATATAATATTGAGAATTACTGGTATTAATACATTACTGTGTTTTCTTGTTGGTACGGGGATACTATATATATTGAGAATTACTGGTATTAAACATACATATTGTAGTTCTGGTTGGTACGGGGATACTATATAATATGGAGAATTACTGGTATTAATACATATCTGTGTTCTGGTTGGTACGGGAATACTTTATATATTGAGAATTACTGGTATTAATACATATACTGTAGTACTGGTTGGTACGGGGATACTATATATATTGAGAATTACTGGTATTAATACTATACTGTAGTTCTGGTTGGTACAGGGTATACTATATAATATTGAGAATTACTGGGTATTAATACTATACTGTAGTTCTGGTTGGTACGGGGATACTATATAATATTGAGAATTACTGGTATTAATACATATACTGTATTTCTGGTTGGTACAGGATACTATATAATATTGAGATTACTGGTATTAATCATATACTGTAGTTCTGGTTGGTACGGGTTACTATAATAATATTGAGAATTACTGATATTAATACATATACTGTAGTTCTGGTTGGTACGGGGATACTATATAATATTGAGAATTACTGGTATTATACATATACTGTAGTTCTGCTTGGTACAGGGATACTATATAATATTGAGAATTACTGGTATAATACATATACTGTAGTTCTGGTTGGTACGGGGATACTATATATATTGAGAATTACTGATATTAATACATATACTTAGTTCTGGTTGGTACGGGGATACTATATAATATTGAGAATTACTGGTATTAATACATATACTGTAGTTCTGGTTGGTACGGGGATACTATTAATATTGAGAATTACTGGTAAATACATATATTTTAAAGAGTGCTTGTGTGGCCAATACAAGCCACAAATCCACAGGAACTAAAGTAAATGCAGGAAGACACAGCAAAACACAGTTTAGCACCCTAAGGTTCCGTTTTATACCTTCTCCCTAAGATCCATAAGACCCTCCATAGACCACCAGGGCGTCGTCCCATTGTAGCAGGGGTGGATCACTATTGCAGCCTCTCTCATTATTTGTAACTAGTTTCTTAAGCAAAAATTGTCAAAAGAATTCCTGTATGCCTGAGAGATACAACAGACCTGTCGATTAGGATGGCAGAAATGGGTACCCTTAAATCAGGACGATAATGTGTGGATGGGGTATTTCTAGTTTATATACATCTATACAAATGAAGAAGGCCTATGCAGTATCGAAAGAGTGTTGTTAGATACAGCATTGGGCCACAAACAGATATATTTTTTATGTTGTCTTAATTGGTATTGGGAAAAAAAAAAATTTCAGGTTCAATGGCGAATACTATTGGCAGAGGCAAGGCACCTCGATGGGTGCAGCATGGCTCCGTCATATGCCAATATTTTTCGTGAATGAACTAGAAAAGGCACTATTCCTGAACAATCCCAAATATAAAATCACATTAAAGGGTATTTCGTTTTATTTACGATATTTTGATCTTTTGGGAAGGAGAAGAATCCTTGCTGCATAAATGATTGAGGAGCATATTGCCCATAAGACATAAAATTTACTTATGAGATATGCAAGGAGTGTATTAACTTCCTTGACATACAATTAGTGAATAATGGGGACTATTACTACTGAACCTATCGGAAGCCAGTGGAGAAATAATATACTACTGGCTTCGAGTTGTCATGATAATAGTGTCATTAAGGCTATACCAAAGGGCCAGTTTATCAGAGCCAAAAGAATCTCTATCTCTGACCAGTTGTTTGAGTTGGCGGCAGAAACACTGAACAAGACGTTCTTCGCCAAAGGTTATAATTAAAAGAAAGTTGAATCCCAACTGCAGGAGGTAAAAACAATGAATAGAGGAGAAATGTTAATATTGAACTAAATAAAAGAAACAGAGAGAGATGTTTACTAAGATTTCTCAATGCAGCCACTTGAGCCAAAACAGAACGGATTGTCCAGAAATACTGGCCGTAATACAATCGGACAAGGTGCTACATAAATGGTGTAAAGAAACCTAGCTTTAGCTATAGGAGAGGCAGACCTTAAAAGATTATTTATCCCATCTGAAAAGGAGGAATAAACAAATGTATTTCATGGGCCACCTAGATATGGTACCTATCCATGTTTACACAGTGTAATTGCTGTAATATTATTATTAGGGGACCTTCATTCAATCACCCTACCAGAGGGTATGATTACCCCACATGTATATGCGACTTGCAATGCAAAGTTTGTGATCATTTGATTAAATGTCCATGTGGGTTGCCACACGTTGGACAGACGTCCAGACAAGTAAAAATGCGCATCCAGGAACACAAACGAAGCAAACAATTTAATGAGGGTACACAGTATGATATCCTGTGTCAAGACACTTGGCTGAGAAAAAACATAACAGTGCCCAGCTTAAATGGAGGGTATTGGAAGTTATTGGTCCCATGAATAGAGGGCGTAATCGTAAAGAAAACTCCTTCAAACTGAAGGGATTTGGATAAAAGACTAAATGCCCTGAGTCCATCAGGTTTGAATGATTTTTGGAGTCTTAAACCTTATTTATAAATGTACTGACCTCTCTCTAGTTTATGTTTGTATTTATCCTCAGATTGGTATATTGAAGTGGAAATAATTGTTGACCAGGTATTTTTGTAGAGAACATCATATTGTAATTGTGTATATATATACATTTCCTTGTTAATAAGTTTTCATATCTAAGTTAATCCACCATGAGGTAGATTGTGTATGCAATAGTTCCAGGACATACTATGTGTATCTGAAGTGCATTATTGTTACAATTCTATGAAAAGCCATTGAGCTATATTATGAACTGTTACTTTTATAGGTAAAGATAGCTTTACTGCAGAAATGTATTTTAATAAGATTTTTTTGGTTTGAGGATTTATATGTTTAGTGTGAAATAGCACTTTAATCTTGCTCACTTTTCACTATAGCACTTTAAATTTGGCACTTTATTTACAGATTTACTATGAATGAGAACAATTGAACAGATTTTCTGGACTTTAATCTTACACTGAGATGCCTTTAATTGAAGCACCTATTGGGTTTGAAGGTGTGGGTTAACTAGTGATTTAATTGTCTACGGGTGTAATAGTTGAATACACTTGAGAGATGTTGTGACCCTGTTGAAGCAGCAATAAAAAATCCTTTTGGATTGCAAAACTGTGTTTGTTTGTGTCTTCCTGCGTTTCCTTTGGTTCCTGTTGTATTAATACATATACTGTAGTTCTGGTTGGTACAGGGATACTTTAATATTGAGAATTACTGGTATTAATACATATACTGTAGTCTGGTTGGTACAGTGATACTATATAATATTGAGAATTACTGGTGTTAATACATATACTGTATTTCTGTTGGTACAGGGATACTATATATATTGATAATTACTGGTATTAATACATATATGTAGTTCGTGCCAACATATCCAAAAGGTCCAACAGTTACAATAGATCACCAAGCGGGAAGGATCGTCACCACAGGGGAGGAAGGCCGCACCGCAGAATGTCAAGGCGGTGAGAATTTGTCGAAGTCTGAATGAAAGGCCCAGTCAGTGAGCGTAAACCATTGGAGATCACGCAGTGTTTTATATGTAACCCAGACGGGACATGTAAGAGCTTCCTGTCCAGACAGAAAGGGACCAGTGTTTTCAAACAGGTCAATCCTGTGTTAATGCTTGTATCTGGTAAGGACAAGAGAAAGTTATGTCATTCATATGCACAGACGTGACTGTGGGAGATAAAGTTACCCAGGGGTTACGGGACTAGGAGCAACGTCTCTGGTGCGCCCAGAGATGATTAACTTTGGGGGACCTTTATTCCTGGGAAGACTTTATTGGTTAAAGGGAGTGGGTGGGAGTCATCCAGGGTGCTGTGGCTAAGTTTACTTGGATTGGGGGTGTGGGGAGACGGTTGAGGGCAAGGGTGGGGATATCTAATGAAATTCCTGTCAATGTGTTATTGGGGAAAGGATGTTGGGGAGAGGATGGTCTCTGCTTTTGTGCCAAAGATCCGCGTCTCACTAGGTCCAGCCGCGCTGGAGTGTTGACCACCAATGCAATCAGTAAAGGGAACAGGTAACAAGGGCAAGGTAACGGTGGAGGGGGGGCTGAGAGACCAGAAGCAGATGTCCGTCGGCCAGAACCAGTTTGCCTAACCTGGGTGAATGGAGAGAGAGAGCGGGGATCACCCATGTCTCACTCTCTGTAGAGTTCAGGTATAGTACTGAGGTAGGGATTGTCACAGTGCTGGGAGGGGGGATCGAGAGGACACAGAGAGGGTGTCAGTCATGCCAGAACCAGACTGTACTGTCTCCATGTGTGAATGTTAGAGGGTGAGGAGGTATCCCGGTGATGTTCTGGGTAAAGTACCCGTAGTTAGAGAAGGGATTTCCAGAGTAGGATCCCATGATCCTGTGCCCAATCTGGCCTTGGAGGGTCTGTGATAGACAGTCAGGAATTAGTGCAGGAGTGTGTGGGGCAGTGGTAAGGACTTCAAAGCAGGGTCCTAATGGATGTTTCCACTCAGACGGAGGGAGGATAGAGGGTAGCTGTGGGCATGCGGGGGTAGCGCCGAGTAGTACCAACCTCAGTGTGGGGGAGAAGGAAGGAGTAAGGGTTTAAAAGAGGACAGCTAAACGAGCTTAGGAGTGTCCCAGGTATGAAGTGAAAGAATGTGCTACCCTGAGGACACCAACCATACAGTACACAGTCACGGTTTGTCCAGTCTAAGAGGGGAAGCAGGGGATATGGTGAGCAGGGAAGGCAAGGAAACGGGTTAAGAGTGTGACCAGTATCTGGTATGGTAGTTTAGACCAGGGAATGCGGGAACTTTAGACCCACAGGATTACAGGTAGCATTGAGGATAAACGGAGGATCTGTCCAGCAGGAGAGCAGGTGTCAGACGGGAGGACAGATCGCTGAGGTTTGGAGTGGCCGGTACAGTCCCCTCATATTCAATGTATCCAGGTGGAAATACAGAAACTGTACCTGTCAGCACACAGAGTGGTCACACAGATGGTTAGTATGGGTGGTTTGCTCTCTATATCGAGTGTGTCAGACTGGGACATCAAGACGGTAACCAGTCTACTTGAGGTAAATGACGTGAGAACCCAACCCAGTTTCTCATTAACCACAGTAAAGGGATGGGTGGTTTGTAAAATGTGCAGGTGGAATTAATATCATGGAGCAATATGATTACAGTTCACTGAACCAAGGGATGCAGGTGGCGATCGGGGGTCTATCGGAACCCCTGATTATGGACGCAGAGTAGGCGTGACCTGTGAGTCACATCCCGTGCGCCCATAATTTTAAAGAGGGAGTGGTGTCAGGAAAATGTGTAGATGACTTGGTAGAAGGGTTAACTATTCCTATTAGTTCTTAGGACCAATTTAACACTTCCATTCCAGACCTGGGAACACTTACTATTGTTTGATATTATGATTAGGTCAAGCATGGAACCAGATCTCCTTTCTCAGAACAATGTGGAGCCGAACGTGCATCTGGAATTTCTTTCAGCTAGGGGTCTGGTGGGTACTAAGAGGTCATTTTAAGGACAAGTCATACATGTAAAAATAATGGTTATTTCGGATTGAAGTGTTAAGACAGAACCAAGTTATATTGTAAATATAATAATATGCCCATATGAGGATACCAACATGGAGCCCGTTATTCCCTGCCAAGTGGGAGATATTAATTATGGGGAAAATATGGATTTACACACAGGTCATGTTGGATTGGAGGAATGATAAGTACAATAAGGAGAGGACAAATGTGATCAATATCCCATACAAAGTACATATCTACATTTATCGAGTCTGCTAACTTGAGGGGGAATGAGAAGGCTTTTGGTAGTCCGTAAATGGGACAATTCAGCGGACACTCCCACTCATGTGGAGGGCGTATGTCAGAGTCAACAAATAGTTAAAAGTTCCATGTAGTCCAAAATCATGTTGTTCATACTTGGGGACATGCTAAACAACGTGGTATGGACCCAGTTTTCATGCCTGCCCCAGGACACAGGGACTTCTTGTGAGAGGTTGTGATATTTATCCTTTTATTTTCTATACCTGTTGTATTTATTGTATGTATTTATTGTAAACAACAAACCCACCATTTTATTTATTTTTGTATTATATGCATGTCCACTTTTGGAAATTATGAAAAAAACAATTTAATAAGTTTGTCTTGATGCTCTAAAAGAACTCATTAGCCTCTGATAAGTTTATATCGTGTTGAATGGAAGTGCAGTGTAAATGATAATTAACACTCTGGGTGGATGCTTTTGTGAAGGACTGATGCTAATAACCAGTTAGGTGCTGGAGTGACTGGTGTAGTGGTTAACCATTTAGGCCAGGACAGGGGTGTGCATAGTCAGTGAGAGTCAAGAGTGGGTTTTGGGCGTTCTTTAAGGCCGTAACGTAAATCGGTGGCAGCGGATTACCGATTAATTAGTCAGAAAAAATCACGTGCCCACGAAAATGGCGAACGTGAACCTATCGTTCATTCTTACAGCGTTGTATTCCGTTCGTTTTAAAGACACACTGCTCACGCATTAAATGCATGAAAACGTGGTTTGTGTACACATACATTTTTTGAAAAAGGATGTCTGGGAGTCCCTGTGATGTCATTGGTCCTGCCCAATGGTCAAAAATGCATTAAATGCAACGGTCAGAAACGGACACAGACAGATAATAACTCAAATGGTCAGCAATGGTACAAAAACGTATTAAAACGTCATCAACGCACTGTGTTTTTAAGATGCGTTTTTGTCTGTTCCTAGTGTGAACGAGCCCTGACAGCAGATCCATCTGTACTAACCTAGACCCATGTGTTTTTGTCTTCCTATGCACAATGTATACCCAGCAGCTCCATACCAACAACAGCAACTTCCCAGCTGGCAGGAACTGAGAGTCTCCAACTGCAGGGTCCAAAGCCTGCTCCTTCTTGTTTTTTCCGTTTTTAGATGTAAACTTTACCAAAACACCGGAACAAAACTGGGACATCTCAGGAACACAGACAGGGAGTGCCGGGACAAGCGGAAAAGAGTGCAAGTCTTGAAACAGGACTTTATTTACCCTGCTGGCACAATGGTATTCATACCTCCCAACATTTGGAAATCCTAAAGAGGGTCAAACGCATAATACGGAGCGCGTAGCAGGCCGTGGCAAAAAATGGGCATGGTAAGTGGGTGGGTGTGGTCAGGTGATTATGTCACCGGCACATGGTAATATCTAAACCATAACATTTAAAGGCAAGGTTAACATAATATGAAATCATTTTAACACCCATGTTTTATGTGTGAATGAGATAAAGCTGGAGAGCTGCATGGGCATAGTGTCCCTTTAAATCAGGGATACTGTAAATAAATTGCATCACTCCGATGTTTGAAAACTACAATTCCCTGCATTCCTATCCACAGAGGGGAGACCGGAAATGCTGGGAGTTGTAGTTTAAAAACATCAGGAGGACCCATGTTGGACTTCCAGATTTAAATAAAGAAGTGAATTACAATACAAACTACAACTACAAATACTATAGTCCCTGACAGGCTGCTGGGAAATGAAGTCCACAAATATCTGTTATATGAATTCCCCCGACACCCCCCTTGTTCCTTAACCTGAATTGTTAGATCTGCAGCCACTGTAGGCATTACCCTATTAGCCGTAGCTGTCTGTAGTCCTACTACCTCAGTCCTATAGTATTAATGCCATTAACTGGAGCACAGAGAGCAGACATCCATCAGTAATACCACTGAATATTATCACCTGACTGATCACAGTGTGAGTTAAAGGGCTGAAAGCAATGGGAGGCGTGTCAGAATGATGCTGATCCCATTCCATATTAGTCATAATGACTATATATGGACGATACAGGGCAGGGAATGGCCATGGATTTCCTGGATGTACTTGGTGTATAGAAATATGCAATACACCAGTAACCTGGTTACAGATATCCAATAGACCTTTAAAACCCGTCACTCAGACTTTTAAATACCCAATGCAAAAGGCAGGAAAGGGGATTTTTGCATGTGTCCTGGAGGAGGAGGGTTAAACACGACACAGGTATGATCATGGTAAGCCCCTTTCCTGTGCTAACAGTACGCATTGTCACGTTAACAAAGAAACCACAATTTGGCAACAGTTATTGAACTTTTGTCTCTGTGACAAACTTATCTTGCCCTTGAATGCCCAGTTGCGGCCCAAAGTCTGTGGCATCAAGGAGTGACAGTGTTTTGTAAAATGATTGTTGTGTTTTGCAAAATCTCACGTTGTTTTTAAATGATTGTGCAAAGTGATCAGATTCAGAATAAAGGGCTTGTCCACAGTGTCGGACTGGCCCACCAGGTTACAGTCCGGTGGGCCAAGGGGACAGTAAGAAATATATTTAATGAACAATAGGAGTCGGTAGGTTAGGATGCGATGAGCAGATTTTTCGGCTCAACCGACTGATATTCCTTTGTATCGTTCGTTGGGGCAAAAAATTGAGGTGATTTCCCATCACGTGAATCGCCCGTTTGCCAGGATTAGACGAACATGAGATTCGACATATCGTAAAATCACAGCAGTCGCGCAGTCTCCTATGGATCTAAGATCTAAATGTTAGGCGGGCCCTAAACTCATCCTGATGGGCCCCTGGTCTCAGATTTTCCTGGTGGATCCCACCCCCAGAATAAGAACCTGGAAGTTCGGGTCCGGTCTTTGAAACAGTTGATCGCGCGCATGTTTCATTCATATGCGTGATTAACTATTTAAATGGCTGATCGCGGAAGACATCTTGGGCTTGTGGCAGGCCTACTATCGTCTAGGCCCCCCCCTCACGGGGGGGGGCGGTAGTTACGCCCACTGCACCCAAGTAATCCATTGGAATCTGATGCATATGGAAACATAATACATTTGTGCCTCTGAACTCGGCCCCTTAAAGGGGAGTTCAGTGGAATACATTTACTTTAAGAAAAAAGAGCAGTATTTTCCATCACAATGCCCATTCAGCAATGTGTCTGTGTATAAATAAATACTTCTGAAATACTGACTTCCTGTTTGCAGGACCCCTAATAGAGACCGTTATGGTCTGACCTTGACCCGGCGCCTGGGTTGATTCAGTTGTTCAGTAGAGAGCTGAGCATCTTTGACCCATCCAACAGCCAATCAGTAGAAATTACTGTTAGAACATTCCAAGGAAGTGGTGCATCTGGAAGAAGAGGGCCGTTCAAAATGTGAACAGCAGGGAACAGCAAAGGGTATGAAATCAACAGATTTTTCAAAATGGGAGAGAATATGTAGAATAACTAGATATGTGTATAAAACTAATTCTTTTTAAAATATTGATATTTTCCACTGAACATTCCCTTTAAGTTTCATGGCCATGGTTGCCTGCAGATACTATATAGTCCAGAGCCACTCTAGCACACTAATGTTTGCCAGACAATGGGTAGGTGCAATCCTCCAACCCTCTTCCAAACCCAAATAGAACAAAAGCAGAGAGCACATACAAAGTGACTCAACGATTCATTGTAAAAAGACAACGTGATACAGCGTTAACAGGACACGGTGTAACTTTTCGGGTATGAGAAAGGGGCGCGGTATTCCAAACAGTTCTATCACGTTGTTTTCACAATAAAATGTTTTGTTCACCAGGCAAAGAAAAGATTTTATAGACCAGAAACCGCCCGATTCTTCCAAAAAAGGCCACACATTCCTGTAGCGCTACCCTCTGAGCGCAGCGCACCTCTCACCTCCTCCCTGCGAGTGTAAAATCCACCCCCAACCCCCTTCCCATTCCTGTGACCTATAGCTTTAATAGACGTACTACGCCTGCTATAGGACATAGTGGTTTTATCCTTCATCACT
Source organism: Hymenochirus boettgeri (assembly GCA_019447015.1). Taxonomy (NCBI): domain Eukaryota; kingdom Metazoa; phylum Chordata; class Amphibia; order Anura; family Pipidae; genus Hymenochirus; species Hymenochirus boettgeri. The sequence continues at coordinate 17,505,387 of CM033469.1, forward strand.
GTCTTCTCTCATAGCAATCTAGACTAAAGGAGAGCGACATGTATTAAAGTATGTGAGACGATAGAGTTGTTGAGCTGTTGAGTGCTAATTTTCACTGTGGCCTTAAAGACCAATACGTGCCGTATTTCTAAAAGCAGCGATGCAGTTGAAAAACCATCCACACATAAGCATGTGAAAGTCTTGTATGGGTAAGTAAAACTTGGGATTCAATTTATAGTTATAAATAAGAACTGGGGGCTATAAGCTCTAAACAGGTTCAAATTTTCGGACCCATCACCCACACCTGCAAAAGGGTTACTTGCACCCAACATGAAACCACTTTACTGTTGGATTCCATAACCTCACACAACTTGCAATTAGTCAGATCTGCAACTGACCCACACTGGAAACTAAACAGGCCCGAACTCAGTCAACACACACCTGCAGCTTTCTACCTGAACCCAACCCAGTAAAAGTCATTACGGTTTACCCGACCTGCAAATCAGGTAACCCACGGGTACCCCAACCTATGCGGGACTCTACAACTCAACACAAACACTATTTACATTATCCTTTATTTTATTTACATTTTGAATATAAACATGCAGCTTTTTTTTAACAGATCAAACCAGCAAGTCCTGTCAAGTAACAACATATACCACAACCTAGGAAGCCAGCAACAAACCAAACCGAAATCCAAGTCTGGCCCAGTACAGTCAGAGTACCTACAAGGCAATCAAGGCCCCTGCCAGGGTCCGGAACTGCAAATGTAATCTTGGGCTTGTTGGTGGAGAATTAATTACATTAATCTCTTTTTATATAATATCTAATTATATTTAACACTTCTTTTGTGTTTTCCAGCAAAGGAATAATAAAGAATGTCTAAAATTAAAAAAATATTGAAAATTACTGGTATTAATACATATACTGTGGTTCTGGTTGGTACAGGGATAAACATAATATTGAGGAATTACTGGTTTAAACATATACTGTAGTTCTGGTTGGTACAGGGATACTATATAATATTGGAAATTACTGGTATTAATACATATACTGTAGTTTTGGTTGGTACAGGGATACTATATAATATTGAGAATTACTGGTATTAATACATATACTGTAGTTCTGGTTGGTACAGGAAACTATATAATATTGAAAATTACTGGTATTAATACATATACTGTGGTTCTGGTTGGTACAGGGTATATATATATTGAGAATTACTGGTTTTATACATATACTGTAGTTTGGTTGGTAGGGTAATACTATATAATATTTAAAATTACTGGTATTAATACATATACTGTGGTTCTGGTTGGTACAGGGATACTATATAATATTGAGAATTACTGGTATTAATACATATACTGTAGTTCTGGTTGGTACAGGGATACTATATAATATTGAGAATTACTGGTATTAATACATATACTGTAGTTCTTGTTGGTACGGGGATACTATATAATATTGAGAATTAATGGTATAATACAATATTGTAGTTCTGGTTGGTAAGGGGATACTATATAATATGGAGAATTACTGGATTAATACATAACTGTGGTTCTGGTTGGTACGGGAATACTTTTAATATTGAGAATTACTGGTATTAATACATATACTGTAGTACTGGTTGGTACGGGGATACTATATAAATTTGAGAATACTGGTATTAATACATATACTGTAGTTCTGGTTGGTACAGGGATACTATATAATATTGAGAATTACTGGTATTAATACATTACTGTAGTTCTGGTTGGTACGGGATCTATATAATATTGAGAAGTTACTGGTATTAATACATTAAGTAGTTCTGGTTGGTACAGGGATACTATATAATATTGAGAATTCACTGGTATTTAACATATACTGTAGTTCTGGTTGGTACGGGGTACTATATAATATTGAGAATTACTGATAATTAATACATACTGTAGTTCTGGTTGGTACGGGGATCTATATAATATTGAGAATTACTGGTATTAATACATAACTGTAGTTCTGCTTGGTACAGGGTACTATATAATATTGAGATTACTGGTATTAATACATTACTGAGTTCTGGTTGGTACGGGGATACTATATAATATTGAGAATTACTGATATTAATACATATACTGTAGTTCTGGTTGGTACGGGGATACTATATAATATTGAGAATTACTGGTATTAATACATATACTGTAGTTCTGGTTGGTACGGGGATACTATATAATATTGAGAATTACTGGTATTAATACATATATTTTAAAGAGTCTTATGTGGCCAATACAAGCCACAAATCCAACAGGAACTAAAGTAAATGCAGGAAGACACAAGCAAAACACAGTTTAGCACCCCTAAGGTTCAGTTTTATACCTTCTCCCAAGATCCATAAGACCCTCCATAGACCACCAGGGCGTCCCATTGTAGCAGGGGTGGGATCACTATTGCAGCCTCTCTCATTATTTGTAACTAGTTTCTTACAAGAAATTGTCAAAAGAATTCCTGTATGCCTGAGAGATACAACAGACCTGTCGATTAGGATGGCAGAAATGGGTACCCTTAATCAGGGACGATAATGTGTGGATTGGGTATTTCTAGTTTATATACATCTATACCAATGAAGAAGGCCTATGCAGTATCGAAAGAGTGTTGTTAGATACAGCATTGGGCCACAACAGATATATTTTTTATAGATTGTCTTAATTGGTATTGGGAAAAAAAAAAAATTCATGGTTCAATGGCGAATACTATGGCAGAGGCAAGGCACCCCGATGGGTGCAGCAGTGGCTTCATATGCCAATATTTTCGTGAAGAACTAGAAAGGCACTATTCCTGAACAATCCCAAATATAAAAATCACATTAAAGGGATTTTCGTTTTATTACGATATTTGATCTTTTGGGAAGGAGAAGAATCCTTGCTGCATAAAATGTTGAGGAAGCAAATATTGCCCATAAGACAATAAAATTTACTTATGAGATATGCAAGGAGTGTATTAACTTCCTTGACATAACAATTAAAGTGAATAATGGGACTATTACTACTGAACTCTATCGGAAGCCAGTGGAGAAAAATAATATACTACTGGCTTCGAGTTGTCATGATAATAGTGTCATTAAGGCTATACCAAAGGGCCAGTTTATCAGAGCCAAAGATCTCTATCTCTGACCATTGTTTGAGTTGCGGCAGAAAACACTGAACAAGACGTTCTTCGCCAAAGGTTATAATTAAAGAAAGTTGAATCCCAACTGCAGGAGGGTAAAAACAATGAATAGGAGGAGAAATGTTAATATTGAACTATAAAAAGAAACAGAGAGAGATGTTTACTAATGATTCTCAATGCAGCCACTTGAGCCAGAAAACAGAACGGATTGTCCAGAATACTGGCCGATAATACAATCGGACAAGGTGCTACATAAATGGTGTAAGAGAAACCTAGCTTTAGCTATAGGAGAGGCAGGACCTTAAAAGATTATTATGCCCATCTGAAAAGGAGGATAAACAAATGTATTCATGGGCCACCTAGATATGGTACCTATCCATGTTTACAGTGTAATTGCTGTAATAGTATTATTAGGGGACCTTCATTCAATCACCCTACCAGAGGGTATGAAATTACCCCACATGTAATGCGACTGCAATGCAAAGTTTGTGATCTATTTGATTAAATGTCCTGTGGGTTGCCACCACGTTGGACAGACGTCCAGACAAGTAAAAATGCGCATCCAGGAACACAACGAAGCATAACGAATTTTAATGAGGGTAACAAGTATGATACTCCTGTGTCAAGACACTTTGCTGAGAAAAACATAACAGTGCCCAGCTTAAATGGAGGGTATTGAAGTTATTGGTCCCATGAATAGAGGCGGTAATGTAAAGAAAAACTCCTTCAAACTGAAGGGATTTGGATTAAAAGACTAAATGCCCTGAGTCCATCAGGTTTGATGATTTTTGGAGTCTAAACCTTATTTATAAAATGTACTGACCTCTCTCTCAGTTTATGTTTGTATTTTCCTCAGATTGGTATATTGAAAGTGAAGAAATAATTGTTGACCAGGTATTGTTGTAGAGAACATCATATTGTAAATATGTGTATATATAATAAACATTTCCTTGTTAATAAGTTTTCATATCTAAGTTAATCACACCATGAAGGTAGATTGTGTATGCAATAGTTCCGGACATACTAGTGATCTGAAGTGCATTATTGTTACAATTCTTGAAAAGCCATTGAGCTATATTATGAACTGTTACTTTATAGGTAAAGATAGCTTTACTGCTAGAAATGTATTTTAATATAAGATTTTTTTGGTTTGAGGATTTATATGTTTTAGTGTGAAATAGCACTTTAATCTTGCATTTTCACTATAGCACTTTAAATTTGGCACTTTATTACAGATTTATACTATGAATGAAGAACAAGTATGAACAGATTTTTCTGGACTTTAATCTTACACTGAGATGCCTTTAATTGAAGCACCTATGGGTTTGAAGGGTGGGGTTAACTAGTGATTTAATTGTCTACTGGGTGTATAGTTGAATACACGGGAGATGTTGTGACCCTGTTGAAGCAGCAATAAAAAATCCTTTTGATTGCAAAACTGTTTTGTTTGTGTTCTTCCTGCGTTTCCTTTGGTCCTGTGTATTAATACATATACTGTAGTTCTGGTTGGTACAGGGATACTTATAATATTGAGAATTACTGGTATTAATACATATACTGTAGTTCTGGTTGGTACAGTGATACTATATAATATTGAGAATTACTGGTGTTAATACATTACTGTAGTTCTGGTTGGTACAGGGATACTATATAATATTGATAATTACTGGTATTAATACATATACTGTAGTTCTGGTTTGGTATGGGGATACTATATAATATTGAGAATTACTGGTATTATAACATATACTGTAGTTCTGGTGGTACAGGGATACTATATAATATTGAGAATTACTGTATTTAATACATATACTGTAGTTCTGGTTGGTATGGGGATACTATATAATATTGAGAATTACTGGTATTAATACATATACTGTAGTTCTGGTTGGTACAGGGATACTATATAATATTGAGAATTACTGTTATTAATACATATACTGTAGTTTCTGGTTGGTACGGGATACTATATAATATTGAGAATACTGGTATTAATACATATACTGTAGTTCTGGTTGGTACAGAGATACTATATAATATTGGGAATTACTGGTGTAATACATATACTGAGTTTGGTTGTACAGGGATACTATAATATTGAAATTACTGGTATTAATACATACTGTAGTTCTGGTTGGTACGGGGATACTATATATATTGAGAATTACTGGTATTAATACATATACTGTAGTTCTGGTTGGTACAGGGATAACTATATATATGAGAATTACTGGTATTAATACATATACTGTAGTTCTGGTTGGTATGGGGATAATATATAATATTGAGGATTACTGGTATTAATACATATACTGTAGTTCTGGTTGGTAGAGGGATACTATATAATATTGAAAATTACTGGTATTAATACATATACTGTAGTTCTGGTTGGTACAGGGATACTATATAATATTGAGAATTACTGGTATTAATACATATACTGTAGTTCTGGTTGGTATGGGGATACTATATAATTTGAGAATTACTGGAGTAATAACATATACTGTAGTTCTGGTTGGAACAGGGATACTATATAATATTGAGAATACTGGTATAATAATATATACTGTAGTTCTGGTGGTACAGGGATACTATATAATTTTGAGAATTACTGGTATAATACATATACTGTAGTTCTGGTTGGTATGGGGATAATATAATATTGAGAATTACTGGTATAATACATATACTGTAGTTCTGGTTGGAACAGGGATACATATAATATGAGAATTACTGGTATTAATACATATACTGTAGTTCTGGTTGGTACAGGGATACATATAATATTGAGAATTACTGGTATTAATACATATACTGTAGTTCTAGTTGGTATGGGGATACTATATAATATTGAGAATTACTGGTATTAATACATATACTGTAGTTCTGGTTGGTACAGGGATACTATATAATATATGAGATTACTGTTATTAATACATATACTGTAGTTCTGGTTGGTACGGGATACTTATTAATATTGAGAATTACTGGTATTAATACATATACTGTAGTTTGGTTGGTACAGAGATACTATATAATATTGGGAATTACTGGTGTTAATGCATATACTGTAGTTCTGGTTGGTACAGGGATACTATATAATATTGAAAATTACTGGTATTAATACATACTGTAGTTCTGGTTGGTACGGGGATACTATATAATATTGAGAATTACTGGTATTAATACTATACTGTAGTTCTGGTTGGTACAGGGATACTATATAAATGAGAATTACTGGTATTAATACATTACTGTAGTTCTGGTTGGTATGGGGATAATATATAATATTGAGGATTACTGGTATTAATACATATACTGTAGTTCTGGTTGGTAGAGGGATACTATTAATATTGAAAATTACTGATTTATACATATACTGTAGTTCTGGTTGGTACAGGGATACTATATAATATTGGAATTACTGGTATTAATACATATACTGTAGTTCTGGTTGGTATGGGATACTATATAATATTGAGAATTACTGTATTAATACATATACTGTAGTTCTGGTTGGAACAGGGATACTATATAATATTGAGATTACTGGTATTAATACATATACTGTAGTTCTGGTTGGTAAAGGGATACTATATAATTTTGAGAATTACTGGTATTACATATATACTGTAGTTCTGGTTGGTATGGGATACTATATAATATTGAGAATTACTGGTATTAATACATATACTGTAGTTCTGGTTGAACAGGGTACAATAATATTGAGAATTACTGGTATTAATACATATACTGTAGTTCTGGTTGGACAGGGAACTATACTATATAATATTGAGAATTACTGGTATTATACATATACTGTAGTTCGGTTGGTATGGGTGATACTATATAATATTGAGAATTACTGGTATTAATACATATACTGTAGTTCTGGTTGGTATGGGGATAATATATAATATTGAGGATACTGGTATAATACAATACTTGTAGTTCTGGTTGGTAGAGGGATACTATATATATTGAAAATTACTGGTATTAATACATATACTGTAGTTCTGGTTGGTACGGGATACATATAATATTGAGAATTACTGGTATTAAACATATACTGTAGTTCTGGTTGGTACGAGATACTATATAATATTGGGAATTACTGGTATTAATACATACTGTAGTTCTGGTTGGTACGGGGATACTATATAATATTGAGAATACTGGTATTAATACATATACTGTAGTTCTGGTTGGTACAGGGATACTAATAAAATTGGAATTACTGGTATAATACATATACTGTAGTTCTGGTTGTATGGGGATATATATAATATTGAGGATTACTGTATTAACATATACTGTAGTTCTGGTTGGTAGAGGGGACTATATAATATTGAAATTACTGGTATTTAATACATATACTGTAGTTCTGGTTGGTACAGGGATACTATATAATATTGAGAATTATGGTATTAATACATATACTGTAGTTCTGGTTGGTATGGGGATACTATATAATTTGAGAAATACTGGTATTAATACATATACTGTAGTTTCTGGTTGGAACAGGGATACATATAATATTGAGAATTACTGGTATTAATACATATACTGTAGTTCTGGTTGGTACAGGATACTATATAATTTTGAGAATTACTGGATTAATACATATACTGTAGTTTGGTTGGTATGGGGATACTATATAATATTGAGAATTACTGGTATTAACATATACTGTAGTTCTGGTTGGAACAGGGATACTATATAATATTGAGATTACTGGTATTAATACAATTACTGTAGTTCTGGTTGGTACAGGGATACTTATATATATGAGAATTACTGGTATTAATACATATACTGTAGTTCTGGTTGGTATGGGGATAACTATATAATATTGAGGATTACTGGTATTAATACATAACTGTAGTTCTGGTTGGTAGAGGGATACTATATAATTGAAAATTACTGGTATTAATACATATACTGTAGCTGGTTGGTACAGGGATACATTATAATATTGAGAATTACTGGTATTAATACATATACTGTAGTTCTGGTTGGTATGGGATACATATAATATTGAGAATACTGGTATTAACATATACTGTAGTTCTGGTGGAACAGGATACTATAAATATTGAGAATTACTGGTATTAATACATATACTGTAGTTCTGGTTGGTACAGGGATACTATATAATTGAGAATACTGGTATTAAAAATATACTGTAGTTCTGGTTGGTATGGGGATACTATAATAATATTGAGAATTACTGGTATTAATAGATTATACTGTAGTTCTGTTGGTACAGGAATACTAATAATATGAGAATTACTGGTATTAATACATATTAGATAGATACTACACTATAGAATTCAATTGGGGCTATATGCAGCTGCTATACACTATAGATTCAATTGGTGCTATATGCATGCTATACACTATAGAATTCAATTGGTGTTTGCATGCATGCTATACACTATGAATTCAATTGGTCTATATGCATGCTATACACTATAGAATTCAATTGGTGCTATAGAATGCTATACACTATAGAATTCATTGGTGCTATATCATGCTATACACTATAGAATCAAATGGTGTTATATGCATGCTATACACTATAGAATTCAATTGGTGCTATATACATTGTAGCACTATAGAATTCAATTGGTGTGCTATATGCATGCTATACACTATAGAATTCATTGGTGCTATATATAGCTAACACTATGAATTCAATTGGTGTTATATGCATGCTATACACTATAGAATTCAATTGGTGCTAAATACATGCTATACACTATAGATTTCAATTGGTGCTATACTACATGCTATACACTATAGACTTCAATTGGTGTTATATACATGCTATACACTATAGACTTCAATTGGTGTTATATACATGCTATACACTATAGAATTCAATTGGTGCGATATACATGCTATACACTATAGACTTCAATTGGTGTTAAATACATGCTATACACTATAGACTTTAATTGGTGCTATATACATGCTATGCCAACATATCCAAAAGGTCCAACAGTTACAATAGATCACCAAGCGGGAAGGATCGTCACCACAGGGGAGGAAGGCCGCACCGCAGAATGTCAAGGCGGTGAGAATTTGTCGAAGTCTGAATGAAAGGCCCAGTCAGTGAGCGTAAACCATTGGAGATCACGCAGTGTTTTATATGTAACCCAGACGGGACATGTAAGAGCTTCCTGTCCAGACAGAAAGGGACCAGTGTTTTCAAACAGGTCAATCCTGTGTTAATGCTTGTATCTGGTAAGGACAAGAGAAAGTTATGTCATTCATATGCACAGACGTGACTGTGGGAGATAAAGTTACCCAGGGGTTACGGGACTAGGAGCAACGTCTCTGGTGCGCCCAGAGATGATTAACTTTGGGGGACCTTTATTCCTGGGAAGACTGTTATTGGTAAAGGGAGTGGGTGGGAGTCATCCACGGGTGCATGTGGCTAATGTTTACTTGGATTGGGAGGTGTGGGGAGAGGTCTAGGGAAGGTGGGGATATTTAATGAAATTCCGTCAATGTGTTATTGGGGAATGATTTGGGGGAGGAATGGTCTCTGTTGTTGTGCCAAAGATCCGCGTCTCACTAGGTCCAGCCGCGCTGGGAGAGTCTGACACCCATCTGCAATCAGTAAAGGGAACAGGTAACAAGGGGCAAGGTAACGGAGGGGGGGCTGAGGACCAGAAGCAGAGTGTCCGTCCGTGCCAGAACCAGTTTGCCTAACTGGTGTGAATGGAGAGAGAGAGCGGGGATCCCCAGTCTCACTCTCTGTAGAGGTTCAGGTATAGTACCTGAGGTAGGGGTTGTCACAGTCGCTGGGAGGGAGGGATGAGAGGACACAGGAGAGGGTGTCAGTCAGTGCCAGAACCAGTTACTGTCTCTCATGTGTGGAATGTAGAGGGTGAGGAAGGTATCCCGGTGATGTCTGGGTAAAGTAACCCGTAGTAGAGAGAGGGATTTCCAGAGTAGGATCCCTGATCCTGTGCCCAATCTTGCCTGGGAGGGTCTGTGATAGACAGTCAGGAATTAGGTGCCAGGACGTGATGTGGGGCAGGTGGTAAGGACTTCAAGCGGGTCCTCATGGATGTTTCCACTCAGACGAGGGAGGAGAAGAGGTTAGCTGTGGCATGCTGGGGTAGCGCCGCAGTACCAACCTCAGTGGGGGTGGAGGAAAGGAAGGAGTAAGGTTTTAAAAGAGGGACAGCTGAACAGAGCTTAGGCAGTGTCCCAGGTATGAGAGTGAAAGAATGTAGCTACCCTGCAGGACAACCAAACACATACACAGTAACACAGTCACGGTTGTCCAGTCTAAGAGGGGAGCAGGGGATATGGTGAGCAGGAAGGCAAGGAAGGTTAAGAGTGTGACCAGTATCTGTCTGGTAGTTTAGACCCAGGGAATGCGGAACTTTAGACCACAGGATTACAGGTAGCAGTGAGGATAAACGGAGGATCTGTCAGCAGGAGAGCAGGGTCAGCGGGAGGACAGATCGCTGAGGTTATGAGTGGCCGGTACAGTCCCCTTCATATTACATGTTACTCCAGAGGTGGTAAATACAGAAAACTGTACCTGTTCAGCACACAGAGTGGTCAACAGCTGGTTAGTATGGGTGGTTTGCTCTCTATATCAGAGTGTGTACAGACTGGGATCAAGCGGTTAACCAGTCTACTTGAGGTAAATGACGGGGAACACCAAACCCATTTCTCATAACCACAGTTAAAGAGGTGGGTGGTTTGTAAAAATGTGCAGGTGGAAATCATATCATGGAGCAATATGATTTACAGTTCACTGAACCAAGGGGATGCGGTTGGCGATATTCGGGTCTATGGAAACCACCTGATTATGGACGCGAGTAGGACGTGACCTGTGAGTCACATCCCGTTCGCCCATTTAATTTTAAAGAGGGAGTGGTTGTCAGGAAATGTGTAGAGTGACTTGGTAAGAAGGGTTAACTATTCCTATTAGTTCTTAGCGACCAATTTAACATCTTCCATTCCAACTGGGAACACTTACTATTGTTATATTATGATTAGGTCAAGCATGGAAACCAGATTCTCCTTTCTCAGACAATGTGGAGCCGAACGTGCATCCTGGAATTTCTTTCAGCTAGGGGTCTGGTGGGTACTAAGAGGTCATTTTAAGGACAAGTCATACATGTAAAAATATGGTATTTCGGATTGAAGTGTAAGACGAGAACCAAGTTATATTTGTAAATATAATAATATGCCCATTATAGGATACCCAACATGGCAGACCGTTATTCCCTGCCAAGGTGGGAGATATTAATATTGGGGAAATATGGATTACACACAGGTCATGTTTGGATTGGAGGAATGATAATAAATAAGGAGAGGAAAATGTGATCAATATCCCACATACAAAGTCACATATCTACATTTATCATGAGTCTGCATAACTTGAGGGGGAAGGAGAATGGCTTTTGGTTAGTCGTAAATCAGGGACAATTCGGGACACTCCCACCTCATGTGGAGGGTGTTCAGTAGTAACAAATAGTTAAAAGTCATGTAGTCCAAAATCATGTTGTTCATACTTGGGGACATGCTAAACAACGGTGTATGGACCACAGTTTTCACCTGCCCCAGGACACAGGGACTTCTTAGTGAGAGGTTGTGATATTGTATCCTTTTGATTTTCTATACGTGTTGTATTTATTGTATGATTATATTGTAACAAACAAAACCCCACCATTTATTTATTTTTGTTATTATATGCAATGTCCACCTTTGGATATTATGAAATATTAAACAAAATTTATATAAGTTTGTCTTGATGCTCTAAAAAAGAACTCATTAGCCTCTGATAAGTTTTTAATCGGTGTTGAATGGAAGTGCAGTGTAAATGATAATTAACCTCCTGGGGAATGCTTTGTGAAGGACTGATGCTAATAACAGTTAGGTGCTGGAGTGATGGTGTAGTGGGTTAACCATTTAGTGCCAGGACAGGGGTGTGCATAGTCAGTGAGAGTCAAAGAGTGTGGTTTTTGGGCGTCTTTAAGGCCGTAACTAAATGTGTGGCAGCGGAAATACCGATTAATAGTCAGAAAAAATCACGTGCCCAGCGAAAATGGACTAACGTGAATCAATCGTTCATTCTTACAGCGTTGTATTCCGTTCGTTTTAAAGACCCACACTGCTCAGCATTAAATGCATGAAAACGTGGTTTGTGTACACATGACATTTTTTGAAAAAGGATGTCTGGGAGTCCCTGTGATGTCATTGGTCCTGCCCAATGGTCAAAAATGCATTAAATGCAACGGTCAGAAACGGACACAGACAGATAATAACTCAAATGGTCAGCAATGGTACAAAAACGTATTAAAACGTCATCAACGCACTGTGTTTTTAAGATGCGTTTTTGTCTGTTCCTAGTGTGAAGAGCCCTGACAGCAGATCCATCTGTACTAACCTAGACCCATGTGTTTTTGTCTTCCTATGCAACAATGTATACCAGCAGCTCCATACCAGACAACAGCAACTTCCCAGCTGGCAGGAACTGAGAGTCTCCAACTGCAGGGTCCAAAGCCTGCTCCTTCTTGTTTTTTCCGTTTTTAGATGATAAACTTTACCAAAACACCGGAACAAAACTGGGACATCTCAGGAACACAGACAGGGAGTGCCGGGACAAGCGGGAAAAGAGTGCAAGTCTTGGAAACAGGACTTTATTTACCCTGCTGGCACAATGGTATCATACCTCCCAACATTTGGAAATCCTAAAGAGGGTCAAACGCATAATAGCGGAGCGCGTAGCAGGCCGTGGCAAAAAATGGGCATGGTAAGTGGGTGGGTGTGGTCAGGTGTTATGTCACCGGCACATGGTAATATCTAAACCATAACATTTAAAGGCAAGGTTAACATAATATGAAATCATTTTAACACCCATGTTTTATGTGTGAATGAGATAAAGCTGGAGAGCTGCATGGGCATAGTGTCCCTTTAAATCAGGGATATGTAAATAATTGCATCACTCCGATGTTTGAAAACTACAATTCCCTGCATTCCTATCCCACAGAGGGGAGACCGGAAATGCTGGGAGTTGTAGTTTAAAAACATCAGGAGGACACCATGTTGGACTTCCAGATTTAAATAAAGAAGTGATTACAATACAAACTACAACTACAAATACTATAGATCCCTGACAGGCTGCTGGGAAATGAAGTCCACAAATATCTGTTATATGAATTCCCCCGACCCCCCTTGTTCCTTAACCTGAATTGTAGATCTGCAGCCACTGTAGGCATTACCCTATTAGCCGTAGCTGTCTGTAGTCCTCTACCTGCAGTCCTATGAGTATTAATGCCATTAACTGGAGCACAGAGAGCAGACACCATCAGTAATACCACTGAATATTATCACCTGAATGATCACAGTGTGAGTTAAAGGGCTGAAAGCAATGGGAGGCGTGTCAGAATGATGCTGATCCATTCCATATTAGTCATAAGACTATATATGGAGATACAGGGCAGGGAATGGCCATGGATTTCCTGGATGTACTTGTGTATAGAAATATGCAATACACCAGTAACCTGGTTACAGATATCCAATAGACCTTTAAAACCCGTCACTCAGACTTTTAAATACCCAATGCAAAAGGCAGGAAAGGGGATTTTTGCATGTCCTGGAGGAGGAGGGTTAAACACGACACAGGTATGATCATGGTACAGCCCCTTTCCTGTGCTAACAGTACGCATTGTCACGTTAACAAAGAAACCACAATTTGGCAAACAGTTATTGAACTTTTGTCTCTGTGACAACTTATCTTGCCCTTGAATGCCCAGTTGCGGCCCAAAGTCTGTCATCAAGGAGTGACAGTGTTTTGTAAAATGATTGTTGTGTTTTGCAAAATCTCACGTTGTTTTTAAATGATTGTGCAAAGTGATCAGATTCAGAATAAAGGGCTTGTCCACAGTGTCGGACTGGCCCACCAGGTTACAGTTCCGGTGGGCCAAGGGGACAGTAAGAAATATATTTAATGAACAATAGGAGTCGGTAGGGTTAGGATGCGATGAGCAGATTTTTCGGCTCAACCGACTGATATTCCTTTGTATCGTTCGTTGGGGGCAAAAAATCTGAGGTGATTTCCCATCACGTGAATCGCCCGTTTGCCAGGATTAGACGAACATGAGATTCGACATATCGTAAAACACAGCAGTCGCGCAGTCTCCTATGGATCTAAGATCTAAATGTTAGGCGGGGCCCTAAACTCATCCTGATGGGCCCCTGGTCTCAGATTTTCCTGGTGGATCCCACCCCCAGAATAAGAACCTGGAAGTTCGGGTCCGGTCTTTGAAACAGTTGATCGCGCGCATGTTTCATTCATATGCGTGATTAACTATTTAAATGGCTGATCGGGAAGACATCTTGGGCTTGTGGCAGGCCTACTATCGTCAGGCCCCCCCCTCACGGGGGGGGGCGGTAGTTACGCCCTGCACCCAAGTAATCCATTGGAATCTGATGCATATGGAACATAATACATTTGTGCCTCTGAACTGCGGCCCCTTAAAGGGGAAGTTCAGTGGAATACATTTACTTTAAGAAAAAAGAGCAGTATTTTTCCATCACAATGCCCATTCAGCAATGTGTCTGTGTATAAATAAATACTCTGAAATAATGACTTCCTGTTTGCAGGACCCCTAATAGAGACCGTTATGGTCTGACCTTGACCCGGCGCCTGGGTTGATTCAGTTGTTCAGTAGAGAGCTGAGCATCTTTGACCCATCCAACAGCCAATCAGTAGAAATTACTGTTAGAACATTCCAAGGAAGTGGTGCATCTGGAAGAAGAGGGCCGTTCAAAATGTGAACAGCAGGGAACAGCAAAGGGTATGAAATCAACAGATTTTTCAAAATGGGAGAGAATATGTAGAATAACTAGATATGTGTAATAAAACTAATTCTTTTTAAAATATTGATATTTTCCACTGAACATTCCCTTTAAGTTTCATGGCCATGGTTGCCTGAGATACTATATAGTCCAGAGCCACTCTAGCACACTAATGTTGCCAGACAATGGGTAGGTGCAATCCTCCAACCCTCTATCCAAACCCAAATAGAACAAAAGCAGAGAGCACATACAAAGTGACTCAACGATTCATTGTAAAAAGACAACGTGATACAGCGTTAACAGGACACGGTGTAACTTTTTCGGGTATGAGAAAGGGGCGCGGTATTTCCAAACAGTTCTATCACGTTGTTTTCACAATAAAATGTTTTGTTCACCAGGCAAAGAAAAGATTTTATAGACCAGAAACGCCCGATTCTTCCAAAAAAAGGCCACACATTCCTGTAGCGCTACCCTCTGAGCGCAGCGCACTCTCACCTCCTCCCTGCGATGTAAAATCCCACCCCCAACCCCCTTCCCATTCCTGTGACCTATAGCTTTAATAGACGTACTACGCCTGCTATAGGACATAGTGGTTTTATCCTTCATCACTGTCTTCTCTCATAGCCAATCTAGACTAAAGGAGAGCGACATGTATTAAAGTATGTGAGACGATAGAGTTGTTGAGCTGTTGAGTGCTAATTTTCACTGTGGCCTTAAAGACCAATACCGTGCCGTATTCTAAAAGCAGCGATGCAGTTGAAAAACCATCCACACATAAAGCATGTGAAAGTCTTGTATGGGTAAGTAAAACTTGGGATTCAATTTATAGTTATAAATAAGAACTGGGGGCTATAAGCTCTAAACAGGTTCAAATTTTCGGACCCATCACCCACACCTGCAAAAGGGTTACTTGCACCCAACATGAAACCACTTTACTGTTGGATTCCATAACCTCACACAACTTGCAATTAGTCAGATCTGCAACTGACCCACACTGGAAACTAAACAGGCCCGAACTCAGTCAACACACACCTGCAGCTTTCTACCTGAACCCAACCCAGTAAAAGTCATTACGGTTTACCCGACCTGCAAATCAGGTAACCCACGGGTACCCCAACCTATGCGGGACTCTACAACTCAAACACAAACACTATTTACATTATCCTTTATTTATTTACATTTTGAATATAAACATGCAGCTTTTTTTTAACAGATCAAACCAGCAAGTCCTGTCAAGTAACAACATATACCACAACCTAGGAAGCCAGCAACAAACCAAACCGAAATCCAAGTCTGGCCCAGTACAGTCAGGAGACCTACAAGGCAATCAAGGCCCCTGCCAGGGTCCGGAACTGCAAATGTAATCTTGGGCTTGTTGGTGGAGAATTAATTACATTAATCTCTTTTTAATAATATCTAATTATATTTAACACTTCTTTGTGTTTTCCAGCAAAGGAATAATAAAGAATGTCTAAAATTAAAAAAATATTGAAAATTACTGGTATTAATACATATACTGTGGTTCTGGTTGGTACAGGGATAAACATAATATTGAGGAATTACTGGTTTAAACATATACTGTAGTTCTGGTTGGTACAGGGATACTATATAATATTGGAAATTACTGGTATTAATACATATACTGTAGTTTTGGTTGGACAGGGATACTATATAATATTGAGAATTACTGGTATTAATACATATACTGTAGTTCTGGTTGGTACAGGAAACTATATAATATTGAAAATTACTGGTATTAATACATATACTGTGGTTCTGGTTGGTACAGGGTATATATATATTGAGAATTACTGGTTTATACATATACTGTAGTTTGGTTGGTAGGGTAATACTATATAATATTTAAAATTACTGGTATTAATACATATACTGTGGTTCTGGTTGGTACAGGGATACTATATAATATTGAGAATTACTGGTATTAATACATATACTGTAGTTCTGGTTGGTACAGGGATACTATATAATATTGAGAATTACTGGTATTAATACATATACTGTAGTTCTTGTTGGTACGGGGATACTATATAATATTGAGAATTAACTGGTATAATACAATATGTAGTTCTGGTTGGTAAGGGGATACTATATAATATGGAGAATTACTGGATTAATACATAACTGTGGTTCTGGTTGGTACGGGAATACTTTTAATATTGAGAATTACTGGTATTAATACATATACTGTAGTACTGGTTGGTACGGGGATACTATATAAATTTGAGAATACTGGTATTAATACATATACTGTAGTTCTGGTTGGTACAGGGATACTATATAATATTGAGAATTACTGGTATTAATACATTACTGTAGTTCTGGTTGGTACGGGATCTATATAATATTGAGAATTACTGGTATTAATACATTAGTAGTTCTGGTTGGTACAGGGATACTATATAATATTGAGAATTCCTGGTATTTAACATATACTGTAGTTCTGGTTGGTACGGGGTACTATATAATATTGAGAATTACTGATAATTAATACATACTGTAGTTCTGGTTGGTACGGGGATCTATATAATATTGAGAATTATGGTATTAATACATAACTGTAGTTCTGCTTGGTACAGGGTACTATATAATATTGAGATTACTGGTATTAATACATTACTGAGTTCTGGTTGGTACGGGGATACTATATAATATTGAGAATTACTGATATTAATACATATACTGTAGTTCTGGTTGGTACGGGGATACTATATAATATTGAGAATTACTGGTATTAATACATATACTGTAGTTCTGGTTGGTACGGGGATACTATATAATATTGAGAATTACTGGTATTAATACATATATTTTAAAGAGTGCTTAGTGTGGCCAATACAAGCCACAAATCCAACAGGAACTAAAGTAAATGCAGGAAGACACAAGCAAAACACAGTTTAGCACCCCTAAGGTTCAGTTTTATACCTTCTCCCAAGATCCATAAGACCCTCCATAGACCACCAGGGCGTCCCATTGTAGCAGGGGTGGGATCACTATTGCAGCCTCTCTCATTATTTGTAACTAGTTTCTTACAAGAAATTGTCAAAAGAATTCCTGTATGCCTGAGAGATACAACAGACCTGTCGATTAGGATGGCAGAAATGGGTACCCTTAATCAGGGACGATAATGTGTGGATTGGGTATTTCTAGTTTATATACATCTATACCAATGAAGAAGGCCTATGCAGTATCGAAAGAGTGTTGTTAGATACAGCATTGGGCCACAACAGATATATTTTTTATTAGATTGTTTAATTGGTATTGGGAAAAAAAAAAAAATTCAGGTTCAATGGCGAATACTATGGCAGAGGCAAGGCACCCCGATGGGTGCAGCAGTGGCTTCATATGCCAATATTTTCGTGAATGAACTAGAAAAGGCACTATTCCTGAACAATCCCAAATATAAAAATCACATTAAAGGGTATTTTCGTTTTTATTACGATATTTTGATCTTTTGGGAAGGAGAAGAATCCTTGCTGCATAAAATGTTGAGGAAGCAAATATTGCCCATAAGACAATAAATTTACTTATGAGATATGCAAGGAGTGTATTAACTTCCTTGACATAACAATTAAAGTGAATAATGGGACTATTACTACTGAACTCTATCGGAAGCCAGTGGAGAAAAATAATATACTACTGGCTTCGAGTTGTCATGATAATAGTGTCATTAAGGCTATACCAAAGGGCCAGTTTATCAGAGCCAAAGATCTCTATCTCTGACCATTGTTTGAGTTGCGGCAGAAAACACTGAACAAGACGTTCTTCGCCAAAGGTTATAATTAAAGAAAGTTGAATCCCAACTGCAGGAGGGTAAAAACAATGAATAGAGGAGAAATGTTAATATTGAACTATAAAAAGAAACAGAGAGAGATGTTTACTAATGATTCTCAATGCAGCCACTTGAGCCAGAAAACAGAACGGATTGTCCAGAATACTGGCCGATAATACAATCGGACAAGGTGCTACATAAATGGTGTAAGAGAAACCTAGCTTTAGCTATAGGAGAGGCAGGACCTTAAAAGATTATTATGCCCATCTGAAAAGGAGGATAAACAAATGTATTCATGGGCCACCTAGATATGGTACCTATCCATGTTACAGTGTAATTGCTGTAATAGTATTATTAGGGGACCTTCATTCAATCACCCTACCAGAGGGTATGAAATTACCCCACATGTAATGCGACTTGCAATGCAAAGTTTGTGATCTATTTGATTAAATGTCCCTGTGGGTTGCCACCACGTTGGACAGACGTCCAGACAAGTAAAAATGCGCATCCAGGAACACAACGAAGCAAACGAATTTTAATGAGGGTACACAAGTATGATATCCTGTGTCAAGACACTTTGCTGAGAAAAACATAACAGTGCCCAGCTTAAATGGAGGGTATTGAAGTTATTGGTCCCATGAATAGAGGCGGTAATGTAAAGAAAAACTCCTTCAAACTGAAGGGATTTGGATTAAAAGACTAAATGCCCTGAGTCCATCAGGTTTGATGATTTTTGGAGTCTAACCTTATTTATAAAATGTACTGACCTCTCTCTAGTTTATGTTTGTATTTTCCTCAGATTGGTATATTGAAAGTGAAGAAATAATTGTTGACCAGGTATTGTTGTAGAGAACATCATATTGTAAATATGTGTATATATAATAACATTTCCTTGTTAATAAGTTTTCATATCTAAGTTAATCACACCATGAAGGTAGATTGTGTATGCAATAGTTCCGGACATACTAGGTGATCTGAAGTGCATTATTGTTACAATTCTTGAAAAGCCATTGAGCTATATTATGAAACTGTTACTTTATGGTAAAGATAGCTTTACTGCTAGAAATGTATTTTAATATAGATTTTTTTGGTTTGAGGATTTATATGTTTAGTGTGAAATAGCACTTTAATCTTGCATTTTCACTATAGCACTTTAAATTTGGCACTTTATTTACAGATTTATACTATGAATGAAGAACAAGTATGAACAGATTTTTCTGGACTTTAATCTTACACTGAGATGCCTTTAATTGAAGCACCTATGGGTTTGAAGGGTGGGGTTAACTAGTGATTTAATTGTCTACTGGGTGTATAGTTGAATACACGGAGAGATGTTGTGACCCTGTTGAAGCAGCAATAAAAAATCCTTTTGGATTGCAAACTGTTTTGTTTGTGTTCTTCCTGCGTTTCCTTTGGTCCTGTGTATTAATACATATACTGTAGTTCTGGTTGGTACAGGGATACTATAAATATGAGAATTACTGGTATTAATACATATACTGTAGTTCTGGTTGGTACAGTGATACTATATAATATTGAGAATTACTGGTGTTAATACAATTACTGTAGTTCTGGTTGGTACAGGGATACTATATAATATTGATAATTCTGGTATTAATACATATACTGTAGTTCTGGTTGGTATGGGATACTATAAATATTGAGAATACTGGTATTATAACATATACTGTAGTTCTGGTGGTACAGGGATACTATATAATATTGAGAATTACTGTATTTAATACATATACTGTAGTTCTGGTTGGTATGGGGATACTATATAATATTGAGAATTACTGGTATTAATACATATACTGTAGTTCTGGTTGGTACAGGGATACTATATAATATTGAGAATTACTGTTATTAATACATATACTGTAGTTCTGGTTGGTACGGGATACTATATAATATTGAGAATTACTGGTATTAATACATATACTGTAGTTCTGGTTGGTACAGAGATACTATATAATATTGGGAATTACTGGTGTAATACATATACTGAGTTTGGTTGGTACAGGGATACTAATAATATTGAAATTACTGGTATTAATACATACTGTAGTTCTGGTTGGTACGGGGATACTTATATATATTGAGAATTATGGGATTAATACATATACTGTAGTTCTGGTTGGTACAGGGATAACTATATATTGAGAATTACTGGTATTAATACATATACTGTAGTTCGGTTGGTATGGGGATAATATATAATATTGAGGATTACTGGTATTAATACATATACTGTAGTTCTGGTTGGTAGAGGGATACTATATTAATATTGAAAATTACTGGTATTAATACATATACTGTAGTTCTGGTTGGTACAGGGATACTATATAATATGAGAATTACTGGTTATTAATACATATACTGTAGTTCTGGTTGGTATGGGGATACTATATAATTTGAGAATTACTGGATAATAACATATACTGTAGTTCTGGTGGAACAGGGATACTATATAATATTGAGAATACTGGTATAATAATATATACTGTAGTTCTGGTGGTACAGGGATACTATATAATTTTGAGAATTACTGGTATAATACATACTACTGTAGTTCTGGTTGGTATGGGGATATATAATATTGAGAATTACTGGTATTAATACATATACTGTAGTTCTGGTTGGAACAGGGATACATATAATATGAGAATTACTGGTATTAATACATATACTGTAGTTCTGGTTGGTACGGGATACATATAATATTGAGAATTACTGGTATTAATACATATACTGTAGTTCTAGTTGGTATGGGGATACTATATAATATTGAGAATTACTGGTATTAATACATTACTGTAGTTCTGGTTGGTACAGGGATACTATATAATATAGAGATTACGTTATTAATACATATACTGTAGTTCTGGTTGGTACGGGATACTTATTAATATTGGAATTACTGGTATTAATACATATACTGTAGTTTGGTTGGTACAGAGATACTATATAATATTGGGAATTACTGGTGTTAATGAATATAATGTAGTTCTGGTTGGTACAGGGATACTATATAATATTGAAATTACTGGTATTAATAAACATACTGTAGTTCTGGTTGGTACGGGGATACTATATAATATGAGAATTACTGGTATTAATACCTATACTGTAGTTCTGGTTGGTACAGGGATACTATATAAAATGAGAATTACTGGTATTAATACATTACTGTAGTTCTGGTTGGTATGGGGGATAATATATAATATTGAGGATTACTGGTATTAATACATATACTGTAGTTCTGGTTGGTGAGGGATACTATTAATATTGAAAATTACTGATTTATACATATACTGTAGTTCTGGTTGGTACAGGGATACTATATAATATTGGAATTACTGGTATTAATACATATACTGTAGTTCTGGTTGGTATGGGATACTATATAATATTGAGAATTACGTGTATTAATACATATACTGTAGTTCTGGTTGGAACAGGGATACTATATAATATTGAGATTACTGGTATTAATACATATACTGTAGTTCTGGTTGGTAAAGGGATACTATATAAATTTTGAGAATTACTGGTATTACATATAACTGTAGTTCTGGTTGGGTATGGGGATACTATATAATATTGAGAATTACTGGTATTAATACATATACTGTAGTTCTGGTTGTGAACAGGGTACATATAATATTGAGGAATTACTGGTATTAATACATATACTGTAGTTCTGGTTGGACAGGGAACTATACTATATAATATTGAGAATTACTGGTATTATACATATACTGTAGTTCTGGTTGGTATGGGGATGATACTATATAATATTGAGAATTACTGGTATTAATACATATACTGTAGTTCTGGTTGGTATGGGGATAATATATAATATTGAGGATACTGGTATAATACATACTATGTAGTTCTGGTGGTAGAGGGATACTATATATATTGAAAATTACTGGTATTAATACATATACTGTAGTTCTGGTTGGTACGGGATACATATAATATTGAGAATTACTGGTATTAAACATATACTGTAGTTCTGGTTGGTACGAGAGTACTATATAATATTGGGAATTACTGGTATTAATACATACTGTAGTTCTGGTTGGTACGGGGATACTATATAATATTGAGAATACTGGTATTAATACATATACTGTAGTTCTGGTTGGTACAGGGATACTAATAAAATTGGAATTACTGGTATTAATACATATACTGTAGTTCTGGTTGTATGGGGATATATATAATATTGAGGATTACTGGTATTAACATATACTGTAGTTCTGGTGGTAGAGGGGACTATATAATATTGAAATTACTGGTATTAATACATATACTGTAGTTCTGGTTGGTACAGGGATACTATATAATATTGAGAATTAATGGTATTAATACATATACTGTAGTTCTGGTTGGTATGGGGATACTATATAATTTGAGAAATACTGGTATTAATACATATACTGTAGTTCTGGTTGGAACAGGGATACATATAATATTGAGAATTACTGGTATTAATACATATACTGTAGTTCTGGTTGGTACAGGATACTATATAATTTTGAGAATTACTGGATTATACATATACTGTAGTTTGGTTGGTATGGGGATACTATATAATATTGAGAATTACTGGTATTAACATATACTGTAGTTCTGGTTGGAACAGGGATACTATATAATATTGAGATTACTGGTATTAATACAATTACTGTAGTTCTGGTTGGTACAGGGATACTTATATATATGAGAATTACTGGTATAATACATATACTGTAGTTCTGGTTGGTATGGGGATAACTATATAATATTGAGGATTACTGGTATTATACATATACTGTAGTTCTGGTTGGTAGAGGGATACATATATAATTGAAAATTACTGGTATTAATACATATACTGTAGTGGTTGGTACAGGGATACTTATAATATTGAGAATTACTGGTATTAATACATATACTGTAGTTCTGGTTGGTATGGGGATACTATATAATATTGAGAATTACTGGTATTAACATTACTGTAGTTCTGGTTGGAACAGGATACTATAAATATTGAGAATTACTGGTATTAATACATATACTGTAGTTCTGGTTGGTACAGGGATACTATATAATTGAGAATACTGGTATTAAACATATACTGTAGTTCTGGTTGGTATGGGGATACTATAATAATATTGAGAATTACTGGTATTAATAGATTATACTGTAGTTCTGTTGGTACAGGAATACTAATAATATGAGAATTACTGGTATTAATACATATTAGATAGATATACACTATAGAATTCAATTGGGGCTATATGCAGCTTATACACTATAGATTCAATTGGTGCTATATGCATGCTATACACTATAGAATTCAATTGGTGTTTGCATATGCATGCTATACACTATGAATTCAATTGGTACTATATGCATGCTATACACTATAGAATTCAATTGGTGCTATAGAATGCTATACACTATAGAATTCATTGGTGCTATATACATGCTATACACTATAGAATTCAAATGGTGTTATATGCATGCTCTAACTATAGAATTCAATTGGTGCTATATACATTGCTAGCACTATAGAATTTCAATTGGTGTTATATGCATGCTATACACTATAGAATTCAATTGGTGCTATATACATGCTAGGCACTATAGAATTCAATTGGTGCTATATGCATGCTATACACTATAGAATTCAATTGGTGCTATATATATGCTATACACTATAGAATTCAATTGGTGTTATATGCATGCTATACAAAGACTTGTATTGGTAAAGGGAGTGGGTGGGAGTCATCCACGGGTGCATGTGGCTTAAGGTTTACTTGGATTGGGGGGTGGGGAGCGAGTCTAGGGCAAGTGGGGGATATCTAATGAAATTCCTTGTCAATGTGTTATTGGGGAAATGATTTGGGGAGAGGAATGGTCTCTGTCTGTTGTGCCAAAGATCCGGTCCTCACTAGGTCCAGCCCGCGCTGGAGTGTTGACACCCAAATTGCAATCAGTAAAGGGAACAGGTAACAAGGGCAAGGTAACTGGAGGGGGCGGGCTGAGGACCAGAAGCAGATGTTCCGTCCAGTGCAGAACCAGTTTGCCTAACCTGGTGTGAATGGAAGGAGAGCAGCGGGGGATCACCCATGTCTCACTCTTCTGTAGAGTTCAGGTATAGTAACTGTAGGTAGGGAGTTGTCACAGTCAGCTGGGAGGGGGGACGAGAGGACAGAGGAGGGTGTCAGTCATGCCAGAACCAGTTACTAGTCTTCTCCATGTGTGGAATGTAGAGGGTGAGGAAGGTATACCCGGTGATGTCTGGGTAAAGTACACCGTAGTTAGAGAAGGGATTTCCAGAGTAGGATCCCATGATCTGTGCCCAATCTTGCCTTGGAGGTCCTGTATAGACAAGTCAGGAATTAGGTGCCAGGCAGTGTGTGGGGCAGGTGGTAAGGGACTTCAAAGCGGGTCCTATGGATGTTTCCACTCAGACGAGGGGGATAGAAAGAGGTTTAGCTGTGGCATGCGTTGGGTAGCGCCAGCGAGTACCAACCTCAGTGTGGGGGAGAAGGAAGAGTAAGGTGTTAAAAGAGGACAGCTAACAGAGTAGGAGTGTCCCAGGGTAGATGTGAAAGAAGTAGCTACCCTGAGGACCCAACCACATACCAAGTAAACAGTCACGGTTGTCCAGTCTAAGAGGGAAGCAGGGATATGGTGAGCAGGAAGGCCAAGGAAGGGTTAAGAGTGGACCAGTATCTGGTATGGTTTTAGACCCAGGGAATGGGAACTTTAGACCACAGGATACAGGTAGCAGTGAGGATAAGGAGGATCTGTCCAGCAGGAGAGGTGTCACGGGAGGACAGATCGCCTGAGGTTTAGGAGTGGCCGGGTACAGTCCCCTTACATATAATGTATCCAAGGGGTAAATACAGAAAACTGTACCTGTTCAGCACACAGAGTGGTCACACAGTGGTTAGTATGGGTGGTTTGCTCTCTATATCGAGTGTGTCAGACTGGGATCAAGAGGTAACCAGTCTACTTGAGGTAAATGACTGAGGGAACCCAAACCCATTTCTCATTAACCACAGTTAAAGGGCTGGTGGTTTTGTAAAATGTGCAGGTGGAATCAATATCATGGAGCAATATGATTACAGTTCACTGAACCTAAGGGGATGCAGGTGGTATCGGGGGTCTATGGAAACCCCTGATTATGGAGCGAGTAGGGTGACCTGTGAGTCACATCCCGTCGCCCAATAATTTTAAAGAGGGATGGTTGTCAGGAAAATGTGTAGATGACTGGTAGAATGGGTTAACTATTCCTATTAGTTCTTAGCGACCAATAAACATTCCATTCCAGACTGGGAACACGTTCCTATTGTTATATTATGATTAGTCAGCATGGAAACCAGATTCTCCTTTCTCAGACAATGTGGAGCCGAACGTGCATCCTGGAATTCTCTTCAGCTAGGGGTCTGGTGGGTACTAAGAGGTCATTTTAAGGACAAGTCATACATGTAAAATAATGGTATTTCGGTATTGAATGTGTTAAGACGCAAACCCAAGTTATATTTCGAATATAATAATATGCCCAGTTATAGGATTACCCACATGGAGCCCTATTCCCTGCCAGGGAGATATTAATATTGGGGAAAATTGGATTACACACAGGTCATGTTGGATTGGAGGAATGATAATAAAAAGGAGAGGACATGTGATCAATATCCCATACAAAGTACATATCTACATTTTCATGAGTCTGCCATAACTTGAGGGAAGGGAATGAAGCTTTTGGTTAGTCCGTAAATCGGGACATTCAGGGACACTCCCACATCATGTGGAGGGGTGTTAGGTCAACAAATAGTTAAAAGTCTCATGTAGTCCAAAATATGTTGTTCATACTTGGGGACATGTAAAAACGTGTGTATGACACAGTTTTCAGTCCTGCCCCAGGACACAGGGGACTTCTCTGTGAGAGGTTGTGATATTGTATCCTTTTATTTTCTATCAACGTGTTGTATTTATTGTATGTATTTATTGTAAAAAACAACCACCATTTTATTTATTTTTGTATTATATGCAACTGTCCACTTTGGAATATAATGAAAAATATTAAATTTAATAAGTTTGTCTTTGATGCTCTAAAAAGAACTCAGTTAGCCTCTGATAAGTTTTATGGTGTTGAATGGAATGTGCAGTGTAAATGTAATTAACTCTTGGAGATGCTTTGTGAAGGACTGATGCTAATGTAACCAGTTAGGGGCTGGAGTGAATGGTGTAGTGGTTAACCATTTAGCTGCCAGGCACAGGGGTGTGCAAGTCAGTGAGAGTCAAGAGTGTGTTTTGGGGCGTCTTTAAGGCCGTAACTAAATGTGTGGCAGCGAAGATACCGATTAATAGTCAGAAAATCACGTGCCCAGCGAATGGCGTTCGTGACATCGTTCATTCTTACAGCGTTGTATTCCGTTCCGTTTTAAAGACACACTCTGCTCACGCATTAAAATGCATGAAAACGTGGTTTGTGTACACATGTACATTTTTTGAAAAAGGATGTCTGGGAGTCCCTGTGATGTCATTGGTCCTGCCCAATGGTCAAAAATGCATTAAAATGCAACGGTCAGAAACGGACACAGACAGATAATAACTCAAATGGTCAGCAATGGATACAAAAACGTATTAAAACGTCTCAACGCACTGTGTTTTAAGATGCGTTTTTGTCTGTTCCTAGTTTGTAACGAGCCCTGACAGCAGATCCAATTGTACTAACCTAGACCCATGTGTTTTTGTCTCCTATGCACAATGTATACCCAGCAGCTCCATACCAACAAACAGCAACTTCCCCAGCTGGCAGGAACTGAGAGTCTCCAACTGCAGGGTCCTAAAGCCTGCTCCTTCCTTTGTTTTTCCGTTTTTTAGATGTAAAACTTTACCCAAACACCGGAACAAACTGGGACATCTCAGGAACACAGACAGGGAGTGCCGGGACGCGGGAAAAGAGTGCAAGCTCTTGAAAAAGGACTTTATTTACCCTGCTGGCACAATGGTATTCATACCTCCCAACATTGGAAATCCTAAAGAGGGTCAAACGCATAATAGCGGAGCGCGTAGCAGGCCGTGGCAAAAAATGGGCATGGTCAAGTGGGTGGGTGTGGTCAGGTGATTATGTCACCGGCACATGGTAATATCTAAACATAACATTTAAAGGCAAGGTTAACATAATATGAAATCATTTTAACACCCATCGTTTATGTGTGAATGAGATAAAGCTGGATTGAGCTGCATGGGCATAGTGTCCCTTAAATCAGGGATATCTGTAAAAATTGCATCACTCCGATGTTTGAAAACTACAATTCCCTGCATTTCCATCCACAGAGGGGAGACCGGAAATGGTGGGAGTTGTAGTTTAAAAACATCAGGAGGACACATGTTGGACTTCCCAGATTTAAATAAAGAAGTGAATTACAATAAAACTACAACTACAAATACTATAGAATCCCTGACAGGCTGCTGGGAAATGAAGTCCACAAATATCTGTTATATGAATTCCCCCGACCCCCCCTTGTTCCTTAACCTGAATTGTAGATCTGCAGCCACTGTAGGCATTACCCTATTAGCTGTCTGTAGCTGTCTGTGTACTCTCTACCTCAGTCCTATAGTATTAATGCCATTAACTGGAGCACAGAGAGCAGCATCCCATCAGTAATACCACTGAATATATCACCTGACTGATCCACAGTGTGAGTTAAAGGGCTGAAAGCAATGGGAGGCGTGTCAGAATGATGCTGATCTTCATTCATATAGTCATAATGACTATATATGGACTGATACAGGGCAGGGAATGGCCATGGATTTCCCTGGATGTACTTGTGTATAGAAATATGCCATACACCAGTAACCTTGTGTACAGTATATCCAATAGACCTTTAAAACCCGTCACTCAGACTTTTAAATACAATGCAAAAGGCAGGAAAGGGGATTTTTGCAATGTCCTGGAGGAGGAGGGTTAAACACGACACAGGTATGATCATGTTACAGCCCCTTTCCTGTGCTAACAGTACGCATGTCACGTTAACAAAGAAACCACAATTTGGCAACATAGTTATTGAACTTTTGTCTCTGTGACAACTATCTTGCCCCTTGAATGCCCAGTTGCGGCCCAACTGTCACAAGTTGGTGGCAGTGACAGTGTTTTGTAAAATGATTGTTGTGTTTTGCAAAATCTCACGTTGTTTTTTAAATGATGTGCAAAGTGATCAGATTCAGAATAAAGGGCTTGTCCACAGGTTCGGACTGGCCCACCAGGTTACAGTCCCGGTGGGCCAAGGGGACAGTAAGAAATATATTTAATGACAATAGGAGTCGGTAGGAGTTAGGCTGCATGAGCAGATTTTTCGGCTCAACCGACTGATATTTCCTGTACGTTCGTTCGGGGCAAAAAATCTGAGGTGATTTCCCATCACGTGAATCGCCCGTTTGCCAGGATTAGACGAACATGAGATTCGACATATCGTAAAATCACAGCCAGTCGCGCAGTCTCTATGGATCTAAGATCTAAATGTTAGGCGGGCCCCTAAACTCATCCTGATGGGCCCCTGGTCTCAGATTTCCTGGTGGATCCCACCCCCAGAATAAGAACCTGGAAGTTCGGGTCGGTCTTTGAAACAGTTGATCGCGCGCATGTTTCATTCATATGCGTGATCACTATTTAAAATGGCTGATCGCGGAAGACATCTTGGGCTTGTGGCAGGCCCTACTATCGCTAAGGCCCCCCCCTCACGGGCGGGGGGCGGTAGTTACGGCACTGCAACCAAGTAATATTGGAATCTGATGCATATGGAAACATAATACATTTGTGCCTCTGAATCTGGGCCCCTTAAAGGGGGTCATGGAAAATACATTTACTTTAAGAAAAAAGAGCAGTATTTTTCCATCACAATGCCCCTTCAGCAATGTGTCTGTGTAAAATAAATACTTCTGAAATACTGACTTCCTGGTTGCAGGACCCCTAATATAGACCGTTATGGTCTGACCCTTGACCCGGCGCCTGGGTTGATTCAGTTGTTCAGTAGAGAGCTGCGATCTTGACCCATCCAACAGCCAATCAGTAGAAATTACTGTTAGCAACATTCCAAGGAAGTGGTGCCTTTGGAAGAAGAGGGCGTTCAAAATGTGAACAGCAGGGAACAGCAAAGGGTATGAAATCAACATATTTTCAAAATGGGAGAGAATAGTTAGAATAACTAGATATGTGTAATATAAACTAATTCTTTTTAAAATATTGATATTTTCCACTGAACATTCCCTTTAAGTTTCATGCCATGGTTGCCTTGCAGATAATATATAGTCCAGAGCCACTCTAGCACACTAATGTTTGCCAAGACAATGGGTAGGTGCAATCCTCCAACCCTCTACTCCAAACCAAACATAGAACAAAAGCAGAGGAGCACATACAAAGTGACTCAACGATTCATTGTAAAAAAGACAACGTGATACAGCGTTAACAGACACGGTGTAACTTTCTCGGGTATGAGAAAGGGGGGGTATTTCCAAACGTTCTATCACGTTGTTTTCACAATAAAATGTTTGTTCACCAGGCAAAGAAAAGATTTTATAGACCAGAAAACCGCCCGATTCTTCCAAAAAACGGCAACACTTCCTGTAGCGCTACCCTCTGAGCGCAGCGCCACCTCTCACCTCCTCCCGCAGTGTAAAATCCCACCCCCAACCCCCTTCCCTTTCTGTGCCTATAGCTTTAATAGACGTACTACGCCTGCTATAGGACATAGTGGTTTTATCCTTCATCACTGTCTTCCTCTCATAGCCAATCTAGACTAAAGGAGAGCGACATATTTAAGTATGTGAGACGATAGCAGTTTTGAGCTGTTGAGTGCTAATTTTCACTGTGGCCTTAAAGACCAATACCGTGCCGTATTTCTAAAAGCAGCGATGCAGTTGAAAAACATCCACACATAAAGCATGTGAAAGTCTTGTAGGGTAAGTAAAACTTGGGATTCAATTTATAGTTATAAATAAGAACTGGGGGCTTATAAGTCTAAACAGGTTCAAATTTTCGGACCCATCACCCACACCTGCAAAAGGGTTACTGCACCAACATGAAACACTTTACTGTTGGATTCCATAACCTCACACAACTTGCAATGTCAGATCTGCAACCTGACCCACACTGGAAACTAAACAGGCCCGAACTCAGTCAACACACACCTGCAGCTTTCTACCTGAACCAACCCAGTAAAAGTCATTACGGTTTACCCGACCTGCAAATCAGGTAACCCACGGGTACCCCAACCTATGCGGGACTCTACAACTCAACACAAACACTATTACAGATCCTTTATTTTATTTACATTTTGAATATAAACATGCAGTTTTTTTTTAACAGATCAAACAGCAGTCCTGTCAAGTAACAACATATACCACAACCTAGGAAGCCAGCCAACAAACCAAACCGAAATCCAAGTCTGGCCCAGTACAGTCAGAGTACCTACAAGGCAATCAAGGCCCCTGCCAAGGGCCAGGAACTGCAAATGTAATCTTGGGCTTGTTGGTGGAGAATTAATTACATTAATCTCTTTTTATATATTTCTAATTATATTTAACACTTCTTTTTGTGTTTTCCAGCAAAGGAATAAAAGAATGTCTAAAATTAAAAAAATATTGAAAATACTGGTATTAATACATATACTGTGGTTCTGGTTGGTACAGGGATAATACATAAATATGGAATTACTGGTATTAATACATTACTGTAGTTCTGGTTGGTACAGGGATATATATAATATTGAGAATTACTGGTATTAATACATATACTGTAGTTCTGGTTGGTACAGGGATACTAATATATTGAGAATTACTGGTATTAATACATATACTGTAGTTCTGGTTGGTACAGGAATAACTATATAATATTGAAAATTATGGTATTAATACATATACTGTGGTTCTGGTGTACAGGGATACTATATAATTTGAGAATTACTGGTATTAATACATATACTGTAGTTCTGGTTGGTAGGGAATACTATATATATGAAAATTACTGGTATTAATACATATACTGTGGTTCTGGTTGGTACAGGGATTATAATATATTGAGAATACTGGTATTAATACATATACTGTAGTTCGTGGTGGTACAGGGATACTATATAATATTGAGAATTACTGGTATTAATACATATACTGTAGTTCTTGTTGGTACGGGATACTAATAATATTGAGAATTACGGTTATTAATACATATTGTAGTTCTGGTTGGTACGGGGATATATAATATGGAGAATTACTGGTATTAATCATATACTGTGGTTCTGGTTGGTACGGGAATACTTTATAATATTGAGAATTACTGGTATTAATACATATACTGTAGTACTGGTTGGTACGGGATACTATTATATTGAGAATTCTGGTATTAACATATACTGTAGTTCTGGTTGGTACAGGGATACTATATAATATTGAGAATTACTGGTATTAATACATATACTGTAGTTCTGGTTGGTACGGGAGTACTATATAATATTGAGAATTACTGGTATTAATACATATACTGTAGTTCTGGTTGGTACAGGGATACTATATAATATTGAGAATTACTGGTATTAAACATATACTGTGTTCTGGTTGGTACGGGGATACTATATAATATTGAGAATACTGATATTAATACATATCTGTGTTCTGGTTGGTACGGGGATACTATATAAATGAGAATTACTGGTATTATACATATACTGTAGTTCTGCTTGGTACAGGGATACATATAATATTGAGAATTAACTGGTATTAATACATACTGTAGTTCTGGTTGGTACGGGGATTACATATAATTGAGAATTACTGATATTAATACATATACTGTAGTTCTGGTGGTACGGGGATACTAATAATATTGAGAATTACTGTATTAATACATATTACTGTAGTTCTGGTTGGTACGGGGATACTATATAATATTGAGAATAATGGTATTATACATATATTTTGAGGCTTAGTGTGGCCAATACAAGCCACAAATCCAACAGGAACTAAAGTAAATGCAGGAAGACACAAGCAAAACACAGTTTAGCACCCTAAGGTTCCAGTTTTATACCTTCCCCTAAGATCCATAAGACCCTCATAGACCACCAGGCGTCCCATTGTAGCGGGGTGGGATCACTATTGCAGCCTCTCCATTATTTGTAACTAGTTTCTTAAAGAAATTGTCAAAAGAATTCCTGTGCCGAGAGATACAACAGACCTGTCGATTAGGATGGCAGAAAATGGGTACCCCTAAATCAGGGACGATAATGTGTGGATTGGGTATTTCTAGTTTATATACATCATACCAAATGAAGAAGGCCTATGCAGTATCGAAAGAGTGTTGTTAGATACAGCATTGGGCCACAAACAGATATATTTTTTATAGATTGTCTTAATTGGTTATGGAGAAAAAAAAAATTTCAGGTTCAATGGCGAATACTATTGGCAGAGGCAAGGCACCTCGATGGGTGAGCAGTGGCTCCGTCATATGCCAATATTTTGTGAAGAACTAGAAAAGGCACTATTCCTGAACAATCCCAAATATAAAAATCACATTAAAGGTATTTCGTTTTATTTACGATATTTTGATCTTTTGGGAAGGAGAAGAATCCTTGCTGCATAAAATGATTGAGGAAGCAAATATTGCCCATAAGACAATAAAATTTACTTATGAGAATGCAAGGAGTGTATTAACTTCCTTGACATAACAATTAAAGTGAATATGGGACTATTACTACTGAACTCTATCGGAAGCCAGTGGAGAAAAATAATATAATACTGGCTTCGAGTTGTCATGATAATAGTGTCATTAAGGCTATACCAAAGGGCCAGTTTATCAGAGCCAAAAGAATCTCTATCTCTGACCAGTTGTTTGAGTTGGCGAGAAACACTGAACAAGACGTTCTTCGCCAAAGGTATAATTAAAAGAAAGTTGATACCCAACTGCAGGAGGTAAAAACAATGAATAGAGGAGAAATGTTAAATTGAACTAATAAAAAGAAACAGAGAGAGATGTTTTAATGATTTCTCAATGCAGCCACTTGAGCCAGAAAACAGAACGGATTGTCCAGAAATACTGGCCGATAATACAATCGGACAAGGTGCTACATAAATGGTGTAAAAGAGAACCTAGCTTTAGCTATAGGGAGGGCAGGACCTTAAAAGATTATTTATGCCCATCTGAAAAGGAGGATAAACAAATGTATTTCATGGGCCCACCTAGATATGGTACCTATCCATGTTTACAGTGTAATTGCTGTAATAGTTATATAGGGGACCTTCATTCAATCACCTACCAGAGGGTATGAAATTACCCCACATGTATATGCGACTTGCAATGCAAAGTTTGTGATCTATTTGATTAAATGTCCATGTGGGTTGCCCCACACGTGGACAGACGTCCAGACAAGTAAAAATGCGCGCATCCAGGAACCAAACGAAGCATAACGAATTTTAATGAGGGTACACAGTATGATACTCCTGTGTCAAGACACTTTGCGAGAAAAAAACATAACAGTGCCCAGCTTAAATGGAGGGTATTGGAAGTTATTGGTCCCATGAATAGAGGCGGTAATGTAAAGAAAACTCCTTCAAACTGAAGGGATTTGGATAAAAAGACTAAATGCCGAGTCCATCAGGTTTGAATGATTTTGGAGTCTTAAACCTTATTATAAAATGTATGACCTCTCTCTAGTTTATGTTTGTATTTATCCTCAGATTGGTATATTGAAAGTGAAGAATAATTGTTGACCAGGTATTTGTTGTAGAGAACATCATATTGAAATATGTGTAATATATAACATTTCTTGTTAATAGTTTTCATATCTAAGTTAATCACACCAGAAGGTAGATTGTGTATGCAATGTTCCAGGACATACTATGTGTTCTGAAGCATTATTGTTACAATTCTATGAAAAGCATTGAGCTATATTATGAACTGTTACTTTTTAGGTAAAGAATAGCTTTACTGCTAGAAATGTATTTTAATATAAGATTTTTTTGGTTTGAGGATTTATATGTTTTAGTGTGAAATAGCACTTTATCTTGCACTTTTCACTATAGCACCTTTAAAATTTGGCACTTTATTACAGATTTATACTATGAATGAGAACAAGTATGACAGATTTCTGGACTTTAATCTTACATGAGATGCCTTTAATTGAAGCACCTATTGGGTTTGAAGGGTGGGGTTAACTAGTGATTTAATTGTCTACTGGGTGTAATAGTTGAATACACTTGAGAGATGTTGTGACTGTTGAAGCAGCAATAAAAAATCCTTTGGATTGCAAAACGTGTTTGTTTGTGTCTTCCTGCGTTTCCTTTGGTTCCTGTGTATTAATACATATACTGTAGTTCTGGTTGGTACAGGGAATATAAATATGAGAATTACTGGTATTAATACATATACTGTAGTTCTGGTTGGTACAGTGATACTATATAATATTGAGAATTACTGGTGTTAATACATATACTGTAGTTCTGGTTGGTACAGGGATACTATATAATATTGATAATTACTGGTATTATACATATACTGTAGTTCTGGTTTGGTATGGGGATACTATATAATATTGAGAATTACTGGTATTAATACATATACTGTAGTTCTGGTTGGTACGGATACTATATAATATTGAGAATACTGTATTAATACATATACTGTAGTTCTGGTTGGTATGGGGATACTATATAATATTGAGAATTACTGGTATTAATACATATACTGTAGTTCTGGTTGGTACAGGGATACTATATAATATTGAAATTACTGTTATTAATACATATACTGTAGTTCTGGTTGGTACGGATACTATATAATATTGAGAATTACGGTATTAATACATATACGTAGTTCTGGTGGACAGAGATACATATATAATATGGGAATTACTGGTGTAATAATATACTGTAGTTGGTTGGTACAGGGATACATATTAATATGAAAATTACTGGTATTAATACTACTGTAGTTCTGGTTGGTACGGGATACTTATAATATTGAGAATTACTGGTATTAATACATATACTGTAGTTCTGGTTGGTAAGGGATATATATAAATTGAGAATTACTGGTATTAATAACATATACTGTAGTTCTGGTTGGTATGGAAATATATAATATTGAGGATTACTGGTATTAATACATATACTGTAGTTCTGGTTGGTAAGAGGATCTATATAATATTGAAAATTACTGGTATTAATACATATACTGTAGTTTGGTTGGTACAGGGATACTAATAATTATGAGAATTACTGGTATAATACATATACTGTAGTTCTGGTTGGTATGGGGATACTATATAATATTGAGAAATTACTGGATTAATAACATATACTGTAGTTCTGGTTGGAACGGGATACTATATAATTATGAGAATTACTGGTATTAATACATATTACTGTAGTTCTGGTTGGTACAGGGATACTATATAATTTTGAGAATTACTGGTATTAATACATATACTGTAGTTTGGTTGGTATGGGGATACTATATAATATTGAGAATTACTGGTATTAATACATATACTGTAGTTCTGGTTGGAACAGGGATACTAATAATATGAGAATTACTGGTATTAATACAATACTGTAGTTCTGGTTGGTACAGGGATACTATAAATTTGAGAATTATGGTATTAATACATATACTGTAGTTCTAGTTGGTATGGGGATATATATAATATTGAGAATTACTGGTATAATACAATACTGTAGTTCTGGTTGGTACAGGGTACATATATAATATTGAGAATTACTGTTATTAATACATATACTGTAGTTCTGGTGGTACGGGATACTATATATATTGAGAATTACTGGTATTAATACATATACTGTAGTTCTGGTTGGTACAGAGATACTATATAATATTGGGATTACTGGTGTTAATGCATATACTGTAGTTCTGGTTGGTACAGGGATACTATTAATATTGAAAATTATGGTATAATACAACTGTAGTTCTGGTTGGTCAGGGGATAATATATATATTGAGAATTACTGGTATTAATACATATACTGTAGTTCTGGTGGTACAGGGATACTATAATATTGAGAATTACTGGTATTAATACATATACTGTAGTTCTGGTGGTAGGGGATAATATATAATATTGAGGATTACTGGTATTAATACATATACTGTAGTTCTGGTTGGTAGAGGGTACTATAAATATTGAAAATTATTGGATTAATACATATACTGTGTTCTGGTTGGTACAGGATACTATAATATTGAGAATTACTGGTATTAATACATTACTGTGTCTGGTTGGTATGGGATACTATATAATTTGAGAATTACTGTATTAATACATATACTGTAGTTTTGGTTGGAACAGGGATACTATATAATATTGAGAATTACTGGTATTAATACATATACTGTGTTCTGGTTGTAAAGGGATACTATATAATTTTGAGAATTACTGGTATTAATACATATACTGTAGTTCTGGTTGGTTAGGGGATACTATATAATATTGAGAATTACTGGTATAATACATAACTGTAGTTCTGGTTGGAACAGGGATACTATATAATATTGAGAATACTGGTATTAATACATATACTGTAGTTCGGTTGGGAAGGGATACTATACTATAAATATTGAGATTACTGGTATTAATACATATACTGTATGTTCGGTTGGTATGGGGATACATATATAATATTGAGAATTACTGGTATTAATACATATACTGTAGTTCTGGTTGGTATGGGGATAATATATAATATTGAGGATTACTGGTATTAATACATATACTGTAGTTCTGGTTGGTAGAGGGATACTATATAATATTGAAAATTACTGGTATTAATACATATACTGTAGTTCTGGTTGGTACGGGATACTATATAATATTGAGAAACTGGTATTAATACATATACTGTAGTTCTGGTTGGTACGAGATACTATATAATATTGGGAATTACTGGTATTAATACTACTGTAGTTCTGGTTGGTACGGGGATACTATATAATATTGAGAATTACTGGTATTAATACATATACTGTAGTTCTGGGGGTACAGGGATACTATATAATATTGAGAATTACTGGTATTAATACATATACTGTAGTTCTGGTTGTATGGGATATAAAATATATTGAGGATTACTGGTATTAATACATATACTGTAGTTCTGGTTGGTGTAGAGGGATACTATATAATATTGAAATTACTGGGATTAATACATATACTGTAGTTCTGGTTGGTACAGGGATACTATATAAATTGAGATTACTGGTATTAATACATATACTGTAGTTCTGGTTGGTATGGGGATACTATATAATATGAGAATTACTGGTATTAATACATATACTGTAGTTCTGGTTGGAACAGGGATACTATATAATATTGAGAATTACTGGATTAATACATATACTGAGTTCTGGTTGGTACAGGATACTATATAATTTTGAGAATTACTGGTATTAATAACATATACTGTAGTTCTGGTTGGTATGGGGATACTATATAATATTGAGAATATATGGTATTAATACTATACTGTAGTTCTGGTTGGAACAGGGATACTATATAATATTGAGAATACTGGTATTAATATATACTGTAGTTCTGGTTGGTACAGGGATACTATATAATATTGAGATATTACTGGTATTAATACAATTACTGTAGTTCTGGTTGGTATGGGGATACTATATAATATTGAGGATTACTGGTATATACATATACTGTAGTTCTGGTTGGTAGAGGGTACTAATAATATTGAAAATTACTGGTATTAATACATATACTGTAGTTCTGGTTGGTACAGGGATATATATAATATTGAGAATTACTGGTATAATACATATACTGTAGTTCTGGTTGGTATGGGGATACTATATAATATTGAGAATACTGGTTTAATACATATACTGTAGTTCTGGTTGGAACAGGGATACTATATAATATTGAGAATTACTGGTATTAATACATATACGTAGTTGGGTTGGTACAGGGATACTATATAATATTGAGAATTACTGGTATTAATACATATACTGTTCTGGTTGGTATGGGGACTATATATATTGAGAATTACTGGTATTAATAGATATACTGTAGTTCTGGTTGTGTACAGGAATACTATATAATATTGAGAATTACTGGTATTAATACATATTAGAATAGATTAATACACTATAGAATTCAATTGGTGCTATATGCATGCTATACACTATAGAATTCAATTGGTGCTATATGCATGCTATACACTATAGAATTCAATTGGTGTTGCATGCATGCTATACACTATAGAATTCAATTGGTACTATATGCATGCTATACACTAAGAATTCAATTGGTGCTATAGCATGCTATACACTATAGAATTCAATTGGTGCATATACATGCTATACACTATAGAATTCAATTGGTGTTATATGCATGCTATACACTATGAATTCAATGGTGCTATAACATGCTAGGCACTATAGAATTCAATTGGTGCTATATGCGCTATACACTATAGAATTCAATTGGTGCTTTATATGCTATACACTATAGAATTCAATTGGTGTTATATGCATGCTATACACTATAGAATTCAATTGGTGCTAAATACATGCTATACACTATAGACTTCAATTGGTGCTATATACATGCTATACACTATAGACTTCAATTGGTGTTATATACATGCTATACACTATAGACTTCAATTGGTGTTATATACATGCTATACACTATAGAATTCAATTGGTGCGAATACATGCTTACACTATAGACTTCAATTGGTGGTGTTAAATACATGCTATACAACTATAGACTTAATTGGTGCTATATACATGCTATACACTATAGACTTTAATTGGTGCTATATACATGCTATACACTATAGACTTTAATTGGTGCTATATACATGCTATACACTATAGACTTTAATTGGTGCTATATACATGCTATACACTATAGACTTTAGTTGGTGCTATATTTTATGCATTATCCTAAAGATGGGAGCAGCTTGGTCCCTGGAGGTGGGTTTGATCCCTCCCTGAGAGGTGTATCCTGCTTTTTGGAGGGAAACTTTTGTATCTATTCCCCTCGATATGTGCACAACACGCACCGTACATGCCACATACAATGTATTAACAGTTGTGTGATTGACTAATATTATACATTCCAAAGATACCAAACATGATATATTTACGAGTATCTATGACCAAGAAGTAAAAAAGTTTCCCTCGTGATATCAACCTATAACATAAATGTACAAATGCACCATCGTTCCATCTTCAGCTGACATTATTTGTGAAAATATTACATAATTCCTTACCCTGAATTATAATTAAATAGTAACTGACTTTGAAATGGCATCGGTTCCTTTAGCTTTGTTTTAGTGCTCGGCTTCCTTCTGTTATCATGCCCAAAATTATGGTCTGTGCATTTTACAGTGACTTTCACACCTTGCCCCTGTGAACCAGATACCATGCTGAGTTGAACAAACAACAAATGAAAAGAGTACTATAAAGTCGGTCAGAGGCTTTTTTTTTTAACCCTTTGAGTACCTCTGGGTTGAAATAGGTGGGAGCTGCCATATTGATTGACACTGCTAATAAAGTAAAATAAAATTAAAAATTACTGCTGCCATTATAGATATATCTATGGGAGTTTGCATGGGGGATCCTAAGTTATAGGCTTGTAAAGTTACACTTCCTTCTTTGTCCTGCCTGTCTGAGTCTGTAACAGGCACATAATCAATCTTTTCTGAAGTTAGATACAGACCTTCAAAGATTTTCTGTATATTTCTCTACCTATGGACACCTTAGGGAAAGAAAGATTTTTCTTTTTGTGGCTAGCTTTATAATGTACACTTACTTAGAGATACAGGTGTTCTGGGTGCCTCTGCCCCAGACACTTCCCCAATGTAAGTTTGTAAGGATAATCCAGGTGCTGCAGCCCCAGGCTGCACAAGGTTAATTGATTTCCAATACTAGAGATAGGGATAACATTCATTACAGATCACACGTGAATAGTTTATCCCTATTACTAAGAGCAGTGGGCCCGAAATGCGTCAGGGACCTTCTGATTTGGTAACCTTATGCGTAGTGCGCTTTCTTTCTTTCTTGTTGGTATTGGAAGCAATCAGAGATACTCAGGGTTGAGGACCTAGCGGTTTAGGCCTGGTACCCACAAATATCAATTAAAAGTATCAGAGAGACTGACAGATCTCAATTTAACTTTCATCCAAATTGGATAAATATTTGATTGGACCTGACAGCAAAGTTCAGCCAATTACATGGTCTTCAATGGCCCTTGTGATTGGTTGTGCCAAGATGTTGGGGAGTTGCCTGGCAAATTACTGATCATTTTATTGATTCGGAGTCTGTTGGTCCTAAAGAAAGGCCATTAATTGACACGTGTTCCGGGCTTAAGGTTCTCACACTGGATAATTTAAAGGGACAACAAAGGTGTTGAGCCCTACCCCAGAGCATCATCAGGACATATGTGCACTGTGTTCACTTTGGAAACAAGTGGAAACTTTTACTTTGAGAAAATATATATTTACATTTCATGAAATTAGTTCACAGAGACAGAGAGCTCCAAGTAGACTTGATTTCCCCTTTAAGATTTATAATGGTCTTTCTCATTATTTTAATAATCTCTACAACATGTTCATCACTTACTTCCTCGTAACTAGGCTTAGCTATCTACTGCTTCTTATGTTTTGGAGACTTAAAGGGCATGTCCACCCCCAACTAAAATTTACCCCACTGCTGGCCCCACTGTGTAGTGTTAAAATATCCCTACCTTTCTCTTCTGCTCCATATGTTTGTCCTGCAGGGACTGATGAAAATCCAGGAAACTAATGAGTAGGAGCCTGTCTGTGTGTAATCCGTATCTGCCTCTTCCTGCTCCTCTGAGAGGTTTGTGACATGTGCAGTGGAGCTCTTCCTACCCCCTCCCACCAGATCCCTTTTGATGAAGCATCACAAAATAAAAATGAATAAGAAGAATATATATAATATTATATGATCCATAGTGTATATAATAGAACACATGGATATATTCAGTCATGAACCTTCTTCTGGGCTTGTTCAGTGGTAACCCATTTAGAAAAAAAAACCTTGAAAATCCTGCACTATCGTACATTAACGGCGAACGTTCGTAAATCTACGAGCCTTCATTTGTAGAATAACTAGCAGTAGTAAAATACCGCAATGGTATTCTATGGATGTTTGTTACTCTTCAATCACTGTCGTAGATTTGTGTTAGCGATCGTAAATTAACGATTGTCATAATGCCTGTTAAAGGCGCAATATCGTTTAAGGGCCCTCTGTAGCTGTGTGAATAGCTATGTTTGTAAGGTATGGGGCAGGTAAACAGATCCGTAATGCTCTGCTATCCATTCCCCACAATGAATATATGGTGGGGCTTTCTAAATGAGAATACAGCCTGACATTCTAAGGGGGTTATGAACATTAAAAGGATGTATTATAACAAATAATCCGCCCTTTATATCGTAATAAAAAATCGATAATGTACCCCCTACTGTGTATTCTAAAAACCTTCAAAGGAGGTGTGTTCGTATAAAGGTCACGGAACATTGAAGGTGACTTCTAATATCCTTTGAGCATGTTCACTGGTCTTTAAAATGATGCAGTTAATTGGTACTTGCTGTCTTATTAAATGGAAGCTGTGCTAATACTTTCAGTGGGGAATACTGGAATGAAAACAATTTAATTGAATCCAGAAACAGTTTTTAGCTCCACCAGGAATCTGAATGGCAGAAAACTTTACTTCGATAGGTCCCCTTTAATTTTATTAGCACATAGGATTCACTGCAGTAATGTCTACAATAATTGTGTGCCAGTAGAGGGCAGTAGTGTCTCGTCACATCACGTGAAATTATTAGGGGAAAAAACATTTAATTTGCCCTACATCCAGTCCAACAGTCCATCGGCTTCTCCCCGGAGCGGTAAAGGTAAAGTTTCTGTTCTTTCAATTTAATTTCCTCCAT
Organism: Hymenochirus boettgeri; assembly: GCA_019447015.1. Lineage (NCBI taxonomy): Eukaryota > Metazoa > Chordata > Amphibia > Anura > Pipidae > Hymenochirus > Hymenochirus boettgeri. The sequence continues at coordinate 17,548,135 of CM033469.1, forward strand.
GGAATGTGGGCATTGATTTTCTAGAACCTTTAGCACATTGAGAGACCTCTTACCTTTCCCCAGAACTAGGGAACTAAAATCATGTGATCACCGTTGTTTAATATCTATGAAACATTGTAGTGAACTTTTTCTGTCATGTAAACCTTGGCAGCTGTTTTGTAACTGCAACATCAGAGGATGTCCCTGGTAGGACCTGTGGACACCAATAAAGTCTGACTCTCTGTAAACTTACCAATTCCTTTGATTGCCAGGGAGAGAGAGACATTCAGGGCGGTGTTAAGCTAGCCATACACTGGTTCAGATTTACAACAATGCAACGTATCTATCCAACATGGACGTTGAATCGCCCCGCAACGTTAACCAGAGCTGGGGTTTTATCCCATGATGTTCCTGCAACATTTCCCGACTAAACCTTGGTTAATGATTTATATTACAGACATAATATCAATTAGAAAAGGACTGGGCCAAGTAGTTCTAAAAATGTCACAGGAACGTCAGAGGGAATGTCGACTAATCTGGCTAGAAATAACCAACGGGAACGTAACCGAGGATGTAACATGAACAATAAGAACTCATGATGGGTCCTCATTATCCTTATATTTTACAGTAGGGGGGACAATATTACCTAGATATATTTTACCCTCATGTTAAACACAAAAAGTAACATAAATCTTCCTGACGGCAACTATTACAATTGTCCCCTTAATCTGTTTGCAATGCAGATATAACCCAGTTGGATTGGATACATCATGGCTGCCATCACCATTAGAAGATACAGGAATAGTGACCATGATGCAGTTCGCCTTCTGTTTTCTGAAGGGAACATGGAGCATGTGACTGCTGCTTATGTCTTCGCGCTGAAAGTCCCGCGAGTCTACATCCCACTCTTGTTGTTATTTGGCTGCATGTTGATGGTCACAGGCTCCTACTTGCTGTCTGTGGTAGGTTTGGTTGCCCTGTTGGCTGTATTATGGTGGGCCCTGAAATCGAAATATCATGAGTATGTTGTGCTTTGTCTAAGAGATGATCTACAGGATATTGAGCAGTCCTATATGATGAAGACCAATTCCTGCTTCTGGGTGGTAGAGGCAGAAGGAAGAGTTGTAGGTACAGTGGGAGCCCAACCATCTGAACATAACAGTGATGAGATGGAGCTGAGACGTCTTAGGGTTGTCCAGGACCAACGCAAAAAAGGAATAGGAAAAGCTCTGTGCTTGAAGGTCATTGACTTTGCTAGAGAACGTGGGTACAAAGCTGTAAGCCTGGAAACAGATGCAGTGCAATATGCTGCTCAGAATCTGTATGAACATTTGGGCTTTAAGAAATACATGGTCCAAAGCTGGAAAAGCAGAATTGGAAAATACACAACCCTATTCATCATGTCGTACAGATATAACATAAGAGCATGAAATAAACTAGAATGGAAAAGTTCATGTAGAAAATTTTAATTTGTCTTGAAAGGCTCCACAAAGCTCTATTAAAGGGAATGTCCACCCCTTCTACAAAAATGTAATATCTTCTGTAGGACCCCCCAAAACCCCAGTTGTGTTCTACTCGTGATGTTTAATAATGTTCTCAGGCTGAGAAATCCAACTTACAAACTCAGCCCTGTAGCTCCCTTCTGCTTCCTGGTAAGGCTGTCAGTCGCGGCCAAAGTCTAATGGCCATTACCAATCGAGCCTCCACTGCTTCTGCTTGTGAACGTAAAGGGCCCGTTATAGCACCACAGTGGGTTGTGGAGTTTAAGTTGCCTGGGAGCATTATTGAGGATTGTGAGTATGACGTATCTGGGGTTTTGGAGGTCCTACATAACATTATATTTTGATGAAAGGGTGGACATGCCCTTTAATGTGAGTGTTTGTGTGTGCTGTGAGTTTTATGACCTTCACCTGTGACACAGGCAATCAAAACAGCTAGTCAGTGCTTTGGTGCATCTGGGAGGGGGAGTGCCAGGGGCCCAGTCTCCAATCTCATGAGGCGTCTGTTAGTCCATGAGCAAAAATGACAAAATCCAAACTGACAGTCCAAGATAGTAGCCAATACACCGCCCGCCCAATTGGCTTTGATGTATCCGTGTAGATGGTAAAATGGCGAACTCTGCTTGGAACCCTATTTTATGCATTATCCTGAAAATGCAAGCAGCTTGGTCCCTGGAGGTGGGTTTGATCCCTCCCTGGGAGGTGTATCCTGCTTTTTGGAGGGAAACTTTTGAATCTATTTCCCTCAATATGTGCACAACACGCACCGTACATGCTACATACAATGTATTAACAGTTGTGTGATCGGCTAATATTATTCAATCCAAAGATACCAAATATGATATATTTACGCGTTTGTATGACCAAGAAGTAAAAAAAAATGTCCTTGTGATATCAACCTATAACATATATGTACAAATGCACCATCGTTCCATCTTCAGCTGACATTATTTGTGAAAATATTACATAATTCCTTACCCTGAATTATTATGAAATAGTATCTGACTGGGGGTTGAAATGGCATCGGTTCCTTTAGCTTTGTTTTAGTGCTGGGCTTCCTTCTGTTATCGTGCCCACCTATAGAGGTCTGTTCATTTTACAGTGACTTTCACACCTTGCCCCTTTGAACCAGATACCATGCTGAGTTGAACAAATAACAAATGGAAAGAGTACTATAAAGTCAATGAGAGTTTTTTTTTTAACCCTTTGAGTAACTCTGTATTGAAACAGGTGGGAGCTGCCATAATGATTGACACTGCTAATAAAGAAAAATAAAATGGAAAATTACTGCTGCCATTATAGATATATCTATGGGAGTTTGCAGCTGAAACAACAAATTGAAAGATCCCATGGAAATGAAGACGAGAGTTCAAAGGAGAACGTCTCACGTTTACCTTGATGATTCAACCAGTTACTCAGAAGACGAAGGATCTAGAACCACCAGAACTGGAAACACTACATGTGGCCATTGTATCCCAGTGCCTTCTGAAGTTTATGCTGCAATGAGGTTTATGAAATTCTTGCCAAAATTCCAAAGGATTGTCATTGCATCACCCAATGTAATGTCACCCAAGTGACGCTGTACCTATGAGGTAACATACAAAATAGAATTTTTTGCTCTCTGCTGTGGGACTGTGCCTTAGAGTATTTGAGTGCAGCCAGTATAGAGGATAATGTAATAATGACCGTGCATATTGAACTATTCCTTAATTATTCCAGAGTTCTCCATACACATGGTCCATAGTACGAAATGGAAGCACAATGCCGCCATTGGGATGATTGTTCATGTCTGATCGGTTAGTCTCGGGGGACACTTTTTTTGTTACCAGTTGTACCTATGGAGCTATCATGTACGTCAGGTAACCACCAGATTCGAATAAAATCAGACATATAATATATGAATTGCCCGTGTGTATGGCCTCCTTAACGCGTCTATCCATAGCCTGCTTTTCCATTGTAAGGTCAACTAAACTGTAATGAAAGTGTTACAATCCACCCTCTCTTAAATATACCCAGGATGACCCACCCCCACTTCCCAGTCTGGTACGGGACCTGTCCATCATGAAGACGTGATTCTTGGAGAGCCCATCTTTCCATTGGTCAGGCCCTGGACACTAGTGGGGTGGGACAGACTGGACGCTTGTAACATTGTTAGTAAAGATTGGCAGCAATCAGAGATATTAATACATAGAGGTACATCATTTAGGATAATAAATTGGGTAAATCTTAGTCCCAGGTAAGTCTAAGTACAATGAGATACAGGTGTTCGTATGAATAAAATCAATATATTGTCCGATGATCGACAATACAATTAAAGGAGGTAAACTGGTAATATGCTTACCAAACAAATCTGGTGGTCTCGGTGCTGCTGCCCCAGACACGTTGCTCCACAAGGTTCATGGATTCCAATACTAGAGATAGGGATAACATTCATTACAGAACACACATGAATAGGTTATCCCTACTACCTTCTGACTTGGTAGCTATATCCGGAGTGTGCTTAAGTCCTCTATCTTTCTTGTTGGTATTGGAAGCCATCAGAGATACTTAGGGTTGATGACCTAGCGGTTTAGACCTGGTACCCACAAGCCGATATACCAGCCTGATTGAACAGCATCTGCAATATGTGGGTTGATTAGTCGAAAATATCTATAAAAATTATCAGAGAGACTGACAGACCTCGATTTAACTTTCATCCATATTGAATAAATATTTGATTGGACCTGACACCAAATTTCAACCAATCACATGGTCTTCAATGGCCCTTGTGATTGGTTGCGCCAAAATGTTGGGGAGTTGCCTGGAAGATTAATGATCGCTATATTGATTCGGAGTCTGTTGGTCCTAAAGAAAGGCCATTAAATGACACATGTTCCGGGCTTTAGGTTCTCACACTGGATAATTTAAAGGGACAACAAAGGTGTTGAGCCCTACCCCAGAGCATCATCAGGACATATGTGCACTGTGTTCACTGAGAAAATATATATTTACATTTCATGAAATTAGTTTATTTAACAAAAGATTCGACTAGAGAGAGAGCTCCAAGTAGACTTGATTTCCCCTTTAAGAATTATAATGGTCTTTCTCATTATCTTAATAATCTCTACAACAAACTATCGCTGTTTCTTATGTTTTGGAGACGTAAAAACATGAAACTAAAAAAAACTGATGAGTAGGAGCCTGTCTGTGTGTAATCAGTATCTGCCCCTTCCTGCTCCTCTGAGAGGTTTGTGACATGAGCAGTGGAGCTCTCCCTACCCCCTCCCTCCGGATCCCTTTTGATGAAGCATCAAATATAATATAATATATAATAGAACACATGGAAATTTTTCGGTCATGAACCTCCTTCTGGGCTTGTTCACTGGTAATCCCCCCCCCCCTCCTTGAAAATCCTGCGCTTGCCACTGAGAGGATACATTATCTACTAAATGATAGTCACTCTGGGTGAGTTATCTTTACTGTACGACAGTGACTGTAAATGTACGGCCACAATCGTACATTTATGGCGAACGTTCATAAATCTACGAACCTTTGTTTGTGAGATACCTAGAAGTAGTAAAATACCAGCATGGTATTCTATGGGTAGTTCTATGTCAGTGATTGTAGATTAACAGATAGCGATCGATTGTCATAATGCCTGTTAAAGGCGCAATATCGCTTAATAATCTCTACAACATGTTTATTACTTACGCAATAATAAACAGGTTTGATCACCGCTAAATGTACCGTATATACGAGAGTATAAACCGAGGTTTTCAGGCTTTAAAAAAGCCTGAAAATCTTACCTCGGTTTATACTCGAGTCAATGTTTCCCCTACCTTTTCCGGCGGCCGCGCGATCCGCATCTTCGCTAAACAGCCTCTGCACATCCGGATGATGTCACTACCCGGCGCCGCAAAGTGAGAGGCGCCGGGTAGTGACATCATCCAGATGCGTATAGGCTGTGGAGCGAGGATGCGGAGCGCGCGGCCGCCGGACAAGGTAGGAGAAACATTGACTTCACACACTTAAATGGCAAATACATACAAATACGAGTAAAACCTTCTTTATTTGTGCATAATGTATGCACAAATAAAGGAGGATTTACCCCTATTTGCAAGTATTTGCCACTTAAGATGTTTGAAAACTACAACTCCCAGCATGCTTTATTGCTGGAGTTGTAGTTTTCAAACATCTTAAGTCGCAAATACTTGCAAATAGGAGTAAATCCTCCTATATTGGGCATACAGTATGCACAAATAAAGAAGGTTAACTTTTATTTGTAAGTATTTGCAACTTAAGATGTTTGAAAACTGCAACTCCCAGCAATAAGCATGCTGGGAGTTGTAGTTTCCAAAACATCTTTAGTGGCAAATACTACCCCCTTGGTTTATACTCGAGTCAGTGTGGTTTTCCCCCTTTTTTAACCTAAAACTAGGTACCTCGGTTTATACCCGGGACGGCTTATACTCGAGTATATACGGTAATCAGGATTTAGCTAGTCAGTGCTGATTAGGACTGCTCACCGCTATATGTAATCAGGATCCAGCTAGTCAGTGCTGATTAGGACTGCTCCCGCTAACTAAATGATCAGGATCAGCTAGTCAGTGCTGATTAGGACTGCTCACCGCTAAATGTAATCAGGATCCAGCTAGTCAGTGCTGATTAGGACTGCTCACCGGTAAATGTAATCAGGATCCAGCTAGTCAGTGCTGATTAGGACTGCTCACCGCTAAATGTAATCAGGATCCAGCTAGTCAGTGCTGATTAGGACTGCTCACCGCTAAATGTAATCAGGATTTAGCTAGTCAGTGCTGATTAGGACTGCTCACCGTAAATGTAATCAGGATCCAGCTAGTCAGTGCTGATTAGGACTGCTCACCGGTAAATGTATCAGGATCCAGCTAGTCATGCTGATTAGACTGCTCACCGCTAAATGTAATCAGGATCCAGTAGTCAGTGCTGATTAGGACTGCTCACGCTAAATGTAATCGATCCGCTAGTCAGTGTGATTAGGACTGCTCACCGGTAAATGTAATCAGGATCCAGCTAGTCAGTGCTGATTAGGACTGCTCAACGGTAAATGTAATCAGGATCCAGCTAGTCAGTGTGATAGAGCTGTCTCACGGTAAATGTAATAGGATCAGCTAGTCAGTGCTGATTAGGGCTGCTCACCGTAAATGTAATCAGGATCAGCTAGTCAGTGCTGATTAGGACTGCTCACCGGTAAATGTAATCAGGACCAGCTAGTCGTGCTGATTAGGACTGTCACGTAAATGTAATCAGGATCAAGCTAGTCAGTGTGATTAGGACTGCTCACCGCTAAATGTAATCAGGATCAACGCTAGTCAGTGCTGATTAGGACTGCTCACCTAAATGTAATCAGGATCAGCTAGTCAGTGCTGATTAGGACTGCTCACCGGTAAATGTAATCAGGATCCAGCTAGTCACTGCTGATTAGGACTGCTCACGGTAAATGTAATATCGGATCCAGCTAGTCAGTGTGATTAGGACTGCTCGACGTAAATGTAATCAGGATCAAGCTAGTCAGTGCTGATTAGGACTGCTCACGCTAAATGTAATCAGGATCCAGCTAGTCATGCTGATTAGGACTGCTCACGGTAAATGTAATCAGGATCAGCTAGTCAGTGCTGATTAGGACGCTCACCGGTACATGTAATCAGGATCCAGCTAGTCAGTGCTGATAGGACTGCTCACCGGTAAATGTAATAGGATCAGCTAGTCAGTGCGATTAGGACTGCTCACGGTAAATGTAATCAGGATCCAGCTAGTCAGTGCTGATTAGGACTGCTCACCGCTAAATGTAATCAGGATTTAGCTAGTCAGTGTGTGATTAGGACTGCTCAACGTAAATGTAATCAGGATCCAGCTTCAGTGCTCTGATTAGGACTGCTCACCGGTAAAGTAATAGGATCAGTAGTCAGTGCTGATTAGGAATGCTCACCGGTAAATGTAATAGGATCAGCAGCTAGTCAGTGCTGATTAGGACTGCTCACCGTAAATGTAATCAGGATCCAGCTAGTCAGTGCTGATTAGGATGCTCAAACAGTAATGTAATCAGGATCCAGCTGTCAGTGTGATTAGGACTGCTCACCAGTAAATGTAATCAGGATCCAGCTAGTCAGTGCTGATTAGGACTGCTCACCGGTAAATGTAATAGGAACAGCTAGTCCGTGCTGATTAGGACTGCTCACCGCTAAATGTAATCAGGATCAGCTACAGTGCTGATTAGGACTGCTCACCGTAAATGTAATCAGGATCCAGCTAGTCAGTGCTGATTAGGACTGCTCAACAGTAAATGTAATCAGTATCCAGCTAGTCAGTGCTGATTAGGACTGCTCACCGTAAATGTAATCCGGATCCAGCAGTCAGTGTGATTAGGACGCTCACCAGTAAATGTAATCAGGATCCAGCTAGTCAGTGCTGATTAGGCTGGTCACGCGTAAATGTAATCAGGATCCAGCTGTCAGTGCTGATTAGGACTGCTCACCGTAAATGTAATCAGGATCCAGCTAGTCAGTGCTGATTAGGGCTGCTCTGCTAAATGTAATCAGGATCAGTAGTCAGTGTGATTAGGGCTGCTCAGTAAATGTAATCAGGATCCAGACTAGTCAGTGCTGATTAGGACTGCTCACCGTAAATGTAATCAGGATCCAGCTAGTCAGTGTGATTAGGACTGCTCACCGCTAAATGTAATCAGGATCAGCAGTAGTCAGTGCTGATTAGGCTGCTCACCGCAAATGTAATCAGGATAGCTAGTCAGTGCTGATTAGGCTGCTCACCGGTAAATGTATCAGGATCCAGCTAGTCAGTGTGATAGGACTGCTCACGCTAAATGTAATCAGGATCCAGCTAGTCAGTGCTGATTAGGACTGCTCACCGCTAAATGTAATCAGGATCCAGCTAGTCAGTGCTGATTAGGACTGCTCACCGGTAAATGTATCAGGATCCAGCTAGTCAGTGCGATTAGGACTGCTCACCAGTAAATGTAATCAGGATCCAGCTAGTAGTGCTGATTAGGACTGCTCACGGTAAATGTAATCAGATCCAGCTAGTCAGTGCTGATTAGGACTGCTCACCAGTAAATGTAATCAGGATCCAGCTAGTCAGTGCTGATTAGGACTGCTCACCGCTAATGTAATCAGGATTTAGATGTCAGTGCTGATTAGGACTGCTCACCGGTAAATGTAATCAGGATCCAGCTAGTCAGTGCTGATTAGGACTGCTCACCGAAATGAATCAGGATCAGCTAGTCAGTGCTGATTAGGACTGCTCACCGTAAATGTAATCAGGATCCAGCTAGTCAGTGCTGATTAGGAATGCTCACCGCTAAATGTATCAGGATTAGCTAGTCAGTGCTGATTAGGGCTGCTCACCAGTAAATGTAATCAGGATCCAGCTAGTCAGTGCTGATTAGGACTGCTCACCAGTAAATGTAATCAGGATCCAGCTAGTCAGTGCTGATTAGGACTGCTCACCAGTAAATGTAATCAGGATCCAGCTAGTCAGTGCTGATTAGGACTGCTCACCGTAAATGTAATCAGGATTTAGCTAGTCAGTGACTGATTATTAGGGCTGCTCACCAGTAAATGTAATCAGGATCCAGCTAGTCAGTGCTGATTAGGACTGCTCACCGCTAAATGTAATCAGGATTTAGCTAGTCAGTGCTGATTAGGACTGCTCACCGCTAAATGTAATCAGGATCCAGCTAGTCAGTGCTGATTAGGACTGCTCACCGGTAAATGTAATCAGGATCCAGCTAGTCAGTGCTGATTAGGACTGCTCACCGGTAAATGTAATTAGGATCCAGCTAGTCAGTGCTGATTAGGACTGCTCACCGGTAAATGTAATTAGGATAACCTATATACACACCATATAACCTCAATACACGGAATCAAATTGTTTCTCCTCTCCTACCTCACTTCCTGATATCCCCTTCTAGCTAAATATCACAATGCCCCATAGCAACATTTAAGATGCCCCCCCAACCCACATAAAAAACAGTTCTGTGTAGTTCAACCTACCCAGCCACACTGCAGCGAGGTTTTAAAAGGACACGTCCACTGCCCTAAGGAAAATCTTACCTCACATTATTCAGCCCCAAAAACCTCCTTTTCGTTTAACTTAAACCTATTAAAGATGTTCCCAGGCTCAGATATTCTTCTTACAAAACCCTGTTCCCTTGCTGGTGTGGCCAGTAACATAGTATTGGAGGTTGTATAAAGACATACGTCCATCTAGTCCAACCTTTATACCCTACCCATAATGTCTGTCAACAGTTGACATAGTAACATAGAATTGGAGGGTTGTATAAAGACATAGTCCATCTAGTCCAACCTTATACCCTACCCATAATGTCTGTATAACAGTTACATATTAACACAGTATTGGAGGTTGTATAAAGACATACGTCCATCTAGTCCACATATACCCTACCCATAATGTCTGTATAACAGTTACATAGTAACACGTATTGGAGGTTGTATAAAGAAATACGTCCATTCGTCCAACCTTTATAACCCCTACCCATAATGTCGTTATAAGTTACATTAACATAGTATTGGAGGTGTTAAAGACAACGTCCATCTAGTCGACCTGTATACCCTACCCATAATGTCTGTATAACAGTTACATAGTTAAATAGTATTGGAGGTTATATAAGACATACGTCCATCTAGTCCAACCTTTATACCCTACCATAATGTCTGTAAACAGTTACATAGTACATAGTATTGGAGGTTGTAAAGACGTATGTTCATCTAGTCCGCCGGTATACCCTACCATAATGTCTGTATAACAGTTACATATAACATAGATTGGAGGTTGTATAAAGTATATGTCCATGTAGTCCAACCTTTATACCCTACCCATAATGTTTGTATAACATTACATAGTACATAGTATGGAGGTTTGGGTTGTATAAAGACGTATGTTCATCTAGTCCAACCTTTATACCCTACCAATTCTGTTTATAACAGTTACATAGTAACCTAGTATTGGAGGTTGTATAAAGACATACGTCTATTTAGTCGACCTGTATACCCTACCATAATGTCTGATAACAGTTACATAGTAACATAGTATTGGGGGGTTGTATAAAGACATATGTCCATATAGTCCAAACCTTATTACCCTACCCATAATGTCTGTATAACAGTTACATAGTAACACAGTATTGGAGGTGTATAAAGACATATGTCCATATAGTCCAAACCTTTATACCCTACCCATAATGCTGTATAACAGTTACATAGTAATATAGTATTGGAGGTTGTATAGACGCTACCTCTATCTAGTCCGACCTTTTATATACCCTACCCATAATGTTTATAACAGTTACATAGTAACATAGTATTGGAGGTTGTATAAAGAAATATGTCCAATTAGTCCAACCTTTATCCCTACCATAATTCTGTATAACAGTTACACAGTAAACATAGTATTGTGAGGGGTTGTATAAAGACCAACCTCCATCAGTCCAACCTTTATATCCCACCCATAATGGTCTGTATAACAAGTAACTAGTAATGGAGGTTGTATAAAGACATCCATCCATCTAGTCTAACCCTTTATCCACCCATAATGTCTGCATAACAGTTACATAGTAACATAGTATTGAGGTTGTATAAAGACATCCATCCATCTAGTCTAACCTTATACACCTACCCTAATGTCTGTATAACAGTTACATAGTAACATAGTATTGGAGGTTGTATAAAGACATACGTCCATCTAGTCCAACCTTTTTACCTACCAATAGTCTGTATAAACAGTTACATAGTAACATAGTATTGGAGGTTGTTAAAAGACATACGTCTATCTACCGACCTTTATACCCACCCATAATGTCTGTAACAGTTACATAGTATCATAGTATGGAGGTTGTATAAAGACATATGTCCATCTAGTCCAAACTTTATACCCTACCCTAATGTCTGTATAACAGTTACATGTAACATAGTATTGGAGGTTGTATAAAGACATACATCCATCTAGTCCAACCTTTAAATCCTACCCATAATGTCTGTATAACAGTTACATAGTAACATAGTAATGGAGGTTGTATAAAGAAATCATCCATCTAGTCTAACCTTTATACCCTACCCATAATGTCTGATAAACAGTTACATAGTACATAGTATTGGATTGTATAAAGACATGTCCATCTTGTCAACCCTTTATACCCTACCCATAAGTCTGTCTAACAGTACATAGTAACATAGTATTGGAGGTTGTATAAAGACATAACGTCCATCTAGTCCAACCTTTTATCCTACCCAAATGTCTGTATAAACCAGTAGTAGCGGAGAGGTTGTATAAAGACATGCAATCCATAGTCAAACCTTATACCTACCCATAAGTCTGTCTAACAGTTACAAGAAACATAGTATTGGAGGTTGTATAAGACTTGTCCATCTAGTCCAACCTTAACCCTACCCATAATGTCTCTGTTGTGCATACAGTTACCTCATTAACACATTATTTCCGGTGGTGTATATATACATTGCATACACCATAGACTTCATTGGTGCTATATACATGCTATACACTATAGACTTCAATTGGTGTTATATACCTTGCTATACACTATGAAATTCCAGTGGTTGCGATATACATGCTATACATATAGAATTCAATTGTGTGTTAAATACATGCTATACACTATAGACTTTAATTGGTGCTATATACATGCTATACACTATAGACTTTAATTGGTGCTATATACATGCTATACACTATAGACTTTAATTGGTGCTATATACATGCTATACACTCTATACATTTAATTGGTGCTATAACTGCTATAACACTATAGACTTTAGTTGGTGCTATATTTTATGCATTATCCTAAAGATGGGAGCAGCTTGGTCCTGGAGGTGGGTTTGATCCCTCCTCGAGAGGTGTATGCTTTTGGAGGGAAACTTGTATTATTCCCCTCGATATGTGCACAACACGACCGTACATGCCACATACAATGTATAACAGTTGTGTGATTGACTAATATTATACATTCCAAAGATACCAAACATGATATTTACGAGTATCTAGACCAAGAAGTAAAAAAGTTTCCCTCGTGATATCAACCTATAACATAAATGTACAAATGCACCATCGTTCCATCTTCAGCTGACATTATTTGTGAAAAATTACATAATTCCTTACCTGAATTATAATTAAATAGTAACTGACTTTGAAATGGCATCGGTTCCTTTAGCTTTGTTTTAGTGCTCGGCTTCCTTCTGTTATCATGCCCAAAATATTGGTCTGTGCATTTACAGTGACTTTCACACCTTGCCCCTGTGTAACAGATACCATGCTGAGTTGAACACAACAACAAATGAAAAGAGTACTATAAAGTCGGTCAGAGGCTTTTTTTTTTAACCCTTGGTACCTCTGGGTTGAAATAGGTGGGAGCTGCCATATTGATTGACACTGCTAATAAAGGAAAATAAAATTAAAAATTACTGCTGCCATTATAGATATATCTATGGGAGTTTGCATGGGGGATCCTAAGTTATAGGCTTGTAAAGTTACACTTCTCTTTGTCCTGCCTGTCTGAGTCTGTAACAGGCACATAATCAATCTTTTCTGAAGTTAGATACAGACCTTCAAAGATTTTCTGTATATTTCTCTACCTATGGACACCTTAGGGAAAGAAAGATTTTTCTTTTTGTGCTAGCTTTATAATGTACACTTACTTAGAGATACAGGTGTTCTGGGTGCCTCTGCCCAGACACTCCCAATGTAAGTTTGTAAGGAAATCCAGGTGCGCAGCCCCAGGCGCACAAGGTTAATTGATTTCCAATACTAGAGATAGGGATAACAAATCATTACAGATCACACGTGAATAGTTTATCCTATTACTAAGAGCAGTGGGCCGAAATGCGTCAGGGACCTTCTGATTTGGTAACTATGCGTAGTGCGCTTTCTTTCTTTCTTGTTGGTATTGGAAGCAATCAGAGATACTCAGGGTTGAGGACCTAGCGGTTTAGGCCTGGTACCACAAATATCAATTAAAAGTATCAGAGAGACTGACAGATCTCAATTTAACTTTCATCCAAATTGGAGAAAATATTTGATTGGACCTGACAGCAAAGTTCAGCCAATTACATGGTCTTCAAGGCCCTTGTGATTGGTTGTGCCAAGATGTTGGGGAGTTGCCTGGCAAATTACTGATCATTTTATTGATTCGGAGTCTGTTGGTCCTAAAGAAAGGCCATTAATTGACACGTGTTCCGGGCTTAAGGTTCTCACACTGGATAATTTAAAGGGACAACAAAGGTGTTGAGCCCTACCCAGAGCTCATCAGGACATATGTTCACTGTGTTCACTTTGGAAACAAGTGGAAATTTACTTTGAGAAAATATAATTTACATTTCATGAAATTAGTTCACAGAGACAGAGAGCTCACAGTAGACTTGATTTCCCATAGATTATTAAGGTCTTTCTCATTATTTTAATAATCTCTACAAATGTTCATCACTTACTTCCTCGTAACTAGGCTTAGTATCTACTGCTTCTTATGTTTTGGAGACTTAAAGGGCATGCCACCCCAACTAAAATTTACCCCACTGCTGGCCCCACTGTGTAGTGTTAAAATATCCCTACCTTTTCTTCTGCTCCATATGTTTGTCCTGCAGGGACTGATGAAATCCAGGAAACTAATGAGTAGGAGCCTGTCTGTGTGTAATCCGTATCTGCCTCTTCCTGCTCCTCTGAGAGGTTTGTGACATGTGCAGTGGAGCTCTTCCTACCCCCTCCCACCAGATCCCTTTTGATGAAGATCACCAAATAAAAATGAATAAGAAGAATATATATAATATATATGATCCATAGTGTATATAATGAAACACATGGATATATTCAGTTATGAACCTTCTTCTGGGCTTGTTCAGTTGTAACCATTAGAAAAAAAAAACTTGAAAATTCGCACTATAGTACATTAACGGCGACGTTCGTAAATCTACGAGCCTTCATTTGTAGAATAACTAGCAGTAGTAAAATACCGCAATGGTTCTATGGATGTTTGTTACTCTTCAACACTGTCGTAGATTGTGTTAGCGATCGTAATTAACGATTGTCATAATGCCTGTTAAAGGCGCAATATCGTTTAAGGGCCCTCTGTAGCTGGTGTAGTAGGCTATGTTTGTAAGGTATGGGGCAGGTAAACAGATCCGTAATGCTCTGCATCCATTCCCCACAATGAATATATGGTGGGGCTTTCTAAATGAGAATACAGCCTGACATTCTAAGGGGGTTATGAACATTAAAAGGATGTATTATAACAAATAATCCGCCCCTTATATCGTAATAAAAAATCGATAATGTACCCTACTGTGTATTCTAAAAACCTTCAAAGGAGGTGTGTTGTATAAAGGTCACGGAACATTGAAGGTGACTTCTAATATCCTTTGAGCATGTTCATGGTCTTTAAAATGATGCAGTTAATTGGTACTTGCTGTCTTATTAAATGGAAGCTGTGCTAATACTTTCAGTGGGGAATACTGGAATGAAACAATTTAATTGAATCCAGAAACAGTTTTTTAGCTCACACAGGAATCGTGATAGGAAAAACTTTACTTCGATAGGTCCCCTTTAATTTTATTAGCACATAGGATCACTGCAGTATGTACACATAATTGTGTGCCAGTAGAGGGCAGTAGTGTCTCGTCACATCACGTGAAATTATTAGGGGAAAAAACATTTAATTGCCCTACATCCAGCAACAGTCATCGGCTTCTCCCCGGAGCGGTAAAGGTAAAGTTTTCTGTTCTTTCAATTAATTTCCTCCATGGAATGTGGGCATTGATTTTCTAGAACCTTTAGCACATTGAGAGACCTCTACCTTTCCCCAGAACTAGGGAACAAAATCGTGATCACCGTGTTGTTAATATCTATGAAACATTGTAGTGAACTTTTTCTGTCATGTAAACTTGGCAGCTGTTTGTAACTGCAACATCAGGATGTCCCTGGTAGGACCTGTGGACACCAATAAAGTCTGACTCTCTGTAAACTTACCATTCCTTTGATTGCCAGGGAGAGAGAGGACATTCAGGGCGGTGTTAAGTAGCCATACACTGGTTCAGATTTACAAACAATGCAACGTATCTATCCAACATGGACGTTGAATCGCCCCGCAACGTTAACCAGAGCTGGGGTTTTATCCCATGATGTTCCTGCAACATTTCCGACTAAACCTTGGTTAATGTTTATATACAGACATAATATCAATTAGAAAAGGACTGGGCCAAGTAGTTCTAAAAATGTCACAGGAACGTCAGAGGGAATGCGACTAATCTGGCTAGAAATAACACACGGGAACGTAACCCAGGATGTAACATGAACAATAGAACTCATGATGGGTCCTCATTATCCCATATTTTCGTAGGGGGAACATATTACCTAGATATATTTTACCCTCATGTTAAACACAAAAAAAGTAAAATAAATCTTCCTGACGGCAACTATTACAATTGTCCCAATCTGTTTGCAATGCAGATATAACCCAGTGGATTGGATACATCATGGCTGCCATCACATTAGAAGATACAGGAATAGTGACCATGATGCAGTTCGCCTTTGTTTTCTGAAGGGAACATGGAGCATGTGACTGCTGCTTATGTCTTCGCGCTGAAAGTCCCGCGAGTCTACATCCCACCTTTGTTGTTATTTGGCTGCATGTTGATGGTCACAGGCTCCTACTTGCTGTCTGTGGTAGGTTTGGTTTCCCTGTTGGCTGTATTATGGTGGGCCCTGAAATCGAAAAATCATGAGTATGTTGTGCTTGTCTAAGAGATGATCTACAGGATATTGAGCAGTCCTATATGATGAAGACCAATTCTGCTTCTGGGTGGTAGGGCAGAAGGAAGAGTTGTAGGTACAGTGGGGCCCAACCATCTGAACATAACAGTGATGAGATGGAGCTGAGACGTCTTAGGGTTGTCCAGGACCAACGCAAAAAAGGAATAGGAAAAGCTCTGGTGCTTGAAGGTCATTGACTTTGCTAGAGAAACGTGGGTACAAAGCTGTAAGCCTGGAAACAGATGCAGTGCAATATGCTGCTCAGAATCTGTATGAACATTTGGGCTTTAGAAATACAATGGTCCAAAGCTGGAAAAGCAGAATTGGAAAATACACAACCCTATCATCGTCGTACACGATATACATAAGAAGCATGAATAAACAGAATGGAAAAGTTCATGTAGAAAATTTTAATTTGTCTTGAAAGGCTCCACAAAGCTCTATAAAGGGAATGTCCCCACCCTTCTACAAAATGTAATATCTTCGTGTGGACCCCCAAAACCCCAGTTGTGTTCTACTCGTGATGTTTAATATGTTCTCAGGCTGAGAAATCCAACTACAAACTCAGCCCTGTAGCTCCTTCTGCTTTGGTAAGGCGTCAGTCGCGGCCAAAGTAATGGCCATTACCAATCGAGCCTCCACTGCTTCTGTTGTGACGTAAAGGGCCCGTTATAGCACCACAGTGGGTTGTGGAGTTTAAGTTGCCTGGGAGCATTATTGAGGATTGTGAGTATGACGTATCTGGGGTTTGGAGGTCCTACATAACATTATATTTTGATGAAAGGGTGGACATGCCCTTTAATGTGAGTGTTTGTGTGTGCTGTGAGTTTATGACTTCACCTGTGACACAGGCAATCAAAACAGCTAGTCAGCTTTGGTGCATCTGGGAGGGGGAGTGCCAGGGGCCCAGTCTCCAATCTCATGAGGCGTCTGTTAGTCCATGAGCAAAAATGACAAAATCCAAACGACAGTCCAAGATAGTAGCCAATACACCGCCCGCCCAATTGGCTTTGATGTATCCGTGTAGATGGTAAAATGGCGAACTTGCTTGGAACCCTATTTTATGCATTATCCTGAAAATGCAAGCAGCTTGGTCCCTGGAGGTGGGTTTGATCCCTCCTGGGAGGTGTATCTGCTTTGGAGGGAAACTTTTGAATCTATTCCCTCAATATGTGCACAACACGCACCGTACATGCACAATACAATGTATTAACAGTTGGGTGATCGGCTATATTATTCAATCCAAAGATACCAAATATGATATATTTACGCGTTTGTAGTGCCAAGAAGTAAAAAAAAATGTCCTTGTGATATCAACCTATAACATATATGTACAAATGCACCATCGTTCCATCTTCAGCTGACATATTTGTGAAAATATTACATAATCCTTACCCTGAAATATTATGAAAAGTATCGACTGGGGGTTGAAATGGCACGGTTCCTTTAGCTTTGTTTTAGTGCTGCGGGTTCCTTCTGTTATCGTGCCCACTATAGGGTCTGGTTCATTTTCAGTGACTTTCACACCTTGCCCCTTTGAACCAGATACCATGTGAGTTGAACAAATAACAAATGGAAAGAGTACTATAAAGTCAATGAGGTTTTTTTTTTAACCCTTGATATAACTCTGTATTGAAACAGGTGGGAGCTGCCATAATGATTGACACTGCTAATAAAGAAAAATAAAATGGAAAATTAATGCTGCCATTATAGATATATCTATGGGAGTTTGCAGCTGAAACAACAAATTGAAAGATCCCATGGAAATGAGACGAGAGTTCAAAGGAGAACGTCTCACGTTTACCTTGATGATCAACCAGTTACTCAGAAGACGAAGGATCTAGAAACACCAGAACTGGAAACACTACTGTGGCCATTGTATCCAGTGCCTTCTGAAGTTTATGCTGCAATGAGGTTTAGAAATTCTTGCCAAAATTCCAAGGATTGTCATTGCATCACCCAATGTAATGTCACCCAAGTGACGCTGTACCTATGAGGTAACATACAAAATAGAATTTTTTGCTCTCTGCTGTGGGACTGTGCCTTAGAGTATTTGAGTGCAGCCAGTATAGAGGATAATGTAATAATGACCGTGCATATTGAACTATTCCTTATATTATTCCAGAGTTTCATACACATGGTCCATAGTACGAAATGGAAGCACAATGCCGCCATTGGGATGATTGTTCATGTCTGATCGGTGAGTCTGGGGGACACTTTTTTTGTTACCAGTTGTACCTATGGAGCTATCATGTACGTCAGGTAAACACCAGATTCGAATAAAATCAGACATATAATATATGAATTGCCCGTGTGTATGGCCTCCTTAACGCGTCTATCCATAGCCTGCTTTTCCATTGTAAGGTCACTAAACTGTAATGAAAGTGTTACAATCCACCCTCTCTTAAATATACCCAGGATGCACCCACCCCACTTCCCAGTTGGTACGGGACCTGTCCATCATGAGAACGTGATTCTTGGAGAGCCCATCTTTCCATTGGTCAGGCCTGGACACTAGTGGGGTGGGACAGACTGGACGCTGTAACATTGTTAGAAGATTGGCGCAGCAATCAGAGATATTAATACATAGAGGTACATCATTTAGGATAATAAATTGGGTAATTAGTCCCAGGTAAGTCTAAGTACAATGAGATACAGGTGTTCGTATGAATAAAATCAATATATGTCCGATGATCGAAATACAATTAAAGGAGGTAAACTGGTAATATGTTACCAAACAAATCTGGTGGTCTCGGTGCTGCTGCCCAGACACGTTGCTCCACAAGGTTCATGGATTCCAATACTAGAGATAGGGATAACATTCATTACAGAACACACATGAATAGGTTATCCTACTACCTTAGACTTGGTAGCTATATCCGGAGGTGTGCTTAAGTCCTCTATCTTTCTTGTTGGTATTGAAGCCATAGAGATACTAGGGTTGATGACCTAGCGGTTTAGACCTGGTACCCACAAGCCGATATACCAGCCTGATTGAACAGCATCTGCAATATGTGGGTTGATTAGTCGAAATATCTATAAAAATTATCAGAGAGACTGACAGACCTCGATTTAACTTTCATCCATATTGAATAAATATTTGATTGGACGACCTGACACCAAATATTCAACCAATCACGGTCTTCAATGGCCCTTGTGATTGGTTGCGCCAAAATGTTGGGGAGTTGCGGAAGATTAATGATCGCTATATTGATTCGGGAGTCTGTTGGTCCTAAAGAAAGGCCATTAAATGACACATGTTCCGGGCTGCTTTAGGTTCTCACACATGGATAATTTAAAGGGACAACAAAGGTGTTGAGCCCTACCCAGAGCATCATCGCAGGACATATGTGCACTGTGTTCACTGAGAAAATATATATTTACATTTCATGAAATTAGTTTATTTAACAAAAGATTCGACTAGAGAGAGGAGCTCCAAGTAGACCTTGATTTCCCCTTAAGAATTATAATGGTCTTTCTCATTATCTTAATAATCTCTACAACAAACTATCGCTGTTTTATGTTTTGGAGACGTAAAACCATGAAACTAAAAAAAAATGATGAGTAGGAGCCTGTCTGTGTGTAATCAGTATCTGCCCCTTCCTGCTCCTCTGAGAGGTTTGTGACATGAGCAGTGGAGC
This sequence comes from Hymenochirus boettgeri, assembly GCA_019447015.1. Taxonomy (NCBI): domain Eukaryota; kingdom Metazoa; phylum Chordata; class Amphibia; order Anura; family Pipidae; genus Hymenochirus; species Hymenochirus boettgeri. Next base: position 17,568,056 of record CM033469.1, read on the forward strand.
TCTCCTACCCCCTCCCTCCGGATCCCTTTTGATGAAGCCATCAAATATATAAATATTATATAGGAAACATGGAAATTTTTCGGTCATGAACTCCTTCGGGCTTGTCACTGGTATCCCCCCCCCTCCTTGAAATCCTGCGCTTGCCACTGAGAGGACATTATCTACTAAATGTAGTCACTCTGGGTGAGTTATCTTTACTGTACGACAGTGACTGTAAATGACGGCCACAATCGACATTTATGGCGAACGTTCATAAATCTACGAACCTTTGTTGTGAGATACCTAGAAGTTAAAATACCAGCATGGTATTTTATGGGTAGTTCTATGTCAGTGATTGTAGATTACAGATAGCGATCGATTGTCATATGCCTGTTAAAGGCGCAATATCGCTTAATAATCTCTACAACATGTTTATTACTTACGCAATAATAAAAGGTTTGATCACCGCTAAATGTACCGTATATACGAGAGTATAAACGAGGTTTTCAGCTTTAAAAAGCCTGAAAATCTTACCTCGGTTTATACTCGAGTCAATGTTCATACCTTTTCCGGCGCCGCGCGATCCGCATCTTCGCTAAACAGCCTCTGCACATCCGGATGATGTCACTACCGGCGCCGCAAAGTGAGAGGCGCGGTATCGTGTGACATCATCCAGATGCGTATAGGCTGTGGAGCGAGGATGCGGAGCGCGCGGCCGCCGGACAAGTAGGAGAAACATTGACTTCACACACTTAAATGGCAATACATACAAATACGAGTAAAACCTTCTTTATTTGTGCATATGTATGCACAAATAAAGGAGGATTTACCCCTATTTGCAAGTATTTGCCACTTAAGATGTTTGAAAAACTACAACTCCCAGCATGGCTTTATTGTGGAGTTGTAGTTTTCAAACATCTTAAGTCGCAAATACTGCAATAGGAGTAAATCCTCCTATATTGTGCATACAGTATGCACAAATAAGAAGGTAACTTTTATTTGTAAGTATTTGCAACTTAAGATGTTTGAAAACTGCAACTCCCAGCAATAAGCATGCTGGGAGTTGTAGTTTCCAAAACATCTTTAGTGGCAATACTACCCACCTTGGTTTATACTCGAGTCAGTGTGGTTTTTCCCCCTTTTTTAACCTAAAACTAGGTTACCTCGGTTTATACCCGGGACGGCTTATACTCGAGATATACGGTAATAGGATTTAGCTAGTCAGGCTGATTAGGACTGCTCACCGCTATATGTAATCAGGATCCAGCTAGTCAGTGCTGATTAGGACTGCTCCCGCTAACTAATGATAGATCAGCTAGTCGTGCTGATTAGGACTGCTCACCGCTAAATGTAATCAGGATCCAGCTAGTCAGTGCTGATTAGGACTGCTCACCGGTAAATGTAATCAGGATCCAGCTAGTCAGTGCTGATTAGACTGCTCACCGCTAAATGTAATCAGGATCCAGCTAGTCAGTGCTGATTAGTGACTGCTCACCGCTAAATGTAATCAGGATCCAGCTAGTCAGTGCTGATTAGGACTGCTCCCGCTAATGTAATCAGGATCCAGCTAGTCAGTGCTGATTAGGACTGCTCACCGGTAAATGTCATCAGGACCAGCTAGTCATGCTGATTAGACTGCTCACCGCTAAATGTAATCAGGATCCAGTAGTCAGTGCTGATAGGACTGCTCACGCTAAATGTAATCGGATCCCGCTAGTCAGTGCTGATTAGGACTGCTCACCGGTAAATGTTAATCAGGATCCAGCTAGTCAGTGCTGATTAGGACGCTCAACGGTAAATGTAATCAGGATCCAGCTAGTCAGTGATGATTAGAGCTGTCTCACGGTAAATGTAATCAGGATCAGCTAGTCAGTGCTGATTAGGGCTGGCTCACCAGTTAATGTAATCAGGATCAGCTAGTCAGTGCTGATTAGGACTGCGTCACCGGTAAATGTAATCAGGACCAGCTAGTCGTGCTGATTAGGACTGCTCACCGGTAAATGTAATCAGGATCAAGCTAGTCAGTGTGATTAGGACTGCTCACCGCTAATGTAATCAGGATCAACGCGTCAGTGCTGATTAGGACTGCTCACCAAATGTAATCAGGATCAGCTAGTCAGTGCTGATTAGGAACTGCTCACCGGTAAATGTAATCAGGATCCAGCTAGTCACGTGATTAGGACTGCTCACCGGTAAATGTAATATCGGATCAGCTAGTCAGTGCTGATTAGGACTGCTCACGTAAATGTAATCAGGTCAAGCTAGTCAGTGCTGATTAGGACTGCTCACGCTAAATGTAATCAGGATCCAGCTAGTCATGCTGATTAGGACTGCTCACGGTAAATGTAATCAGGATCAGTAGTCAGTGCTGATTAGGACGCTCACCGGTACATGTAATCAGGATCCAGCTAGTCAGTGCTGATAGGACTGGCTCACCGGTAAATGTAATAGGATCAAGCTAGTCAGTGCTGATTAGGACTGCTCACTGGTAAATGTAATCAGGATCCAGCTAGTCAGTGCTGATTAGGACTGCCTCACCGCTAAATGTATCAGGATTTAGCTAGTCAGTGTGTGATTAGGACCTGCTCACCGTAAATGTAATCAGGATCCGCTCAGTGATGCTGATTAGGACTGCTCACCGGTAAATGTATGAGGATCAGCTAGTCAGTGCTGATTAGGAACTGCTCACCGCTAAATGTAACAGGATCAGCAGGCTAGTCAGTGCTGATTAGGACTGCTCACCGTAAATGAATCAGGATCCAGCTAGTCAGTGCTGATTAGGACTGCTCAACAGTGAATGTAATCAGGATCCACTCGTCAGTGCTGATTAGGACTGCTCACCAGTAACTGTAATCAGGATCCAGCTAGTCAGTGCTGATTAGGACTGCTCACCGGTAAATGTAATGAGGACCAGCTAGTCCGTGGCTGATTAGGACTGCTCACCGCTAAATGTAATCAGGATCAGCTAGTCAGTGCTGATTAGGACTGCTCACCGGTAAATGTAATCAGATCCAGCTAGTCAGTGCTGATTAGGACTGCTCAACCAGTAAATGTAATCAGTATCCGCGTAGTCAGGCTGATTAGGACTGCTCACCGGTAAAATGTAACCGTGATCCAGCTAGTCAGTGTGATTACGGACCGCCACCAGTAAATGTAATCAGGATCCAGCTAGTCAGTGCTGATTAGGGGCTCACGCTAGAGTAAATGTAATCAGGATCCAGCTAGTCAGTGCTGATTAGGACTGCTCACCAGTAAATGTAATCAGGATCCAGCTAGTCAGTGCTGATTAGGGCTGCTCTCTAAATGTAATCAGGGATCCAGGTCGTGTTGATTAGGGCTGCCTCAAGATAAAGTAATCAGGATCAGTAGTCAGTGCTGATTAGGACTGCTCCCCGTGTAAATGTAATCAGGATCCAGCTAGTCAGTGCTGATTAGGGACTTGCTCACCGCTAAATGTAATCAGGATCAGCGTTTAGTCAGTGCTGATTAGGCTGCTCACCGCTAATGTAATCAGGATTTAGCTAGTCAGTGCTGATTAGGCTGCTCACGGTAAATGTATAGGATCCAGCTAGTCAGTGATGATTAGGACTGCTCATCGCTAAATTAATCAGGATCCAGCTAGTCAGTGCTGATTAGGAACGCTCCACCGCTAAATGTAATCAGGATCCAGCTAGCAGTGCTGATTAGGACTGGCTCACCGGTAAATGTATCAGGATCCAGCTAGTCAGTGCGATTAGGACTGCTCACCAGTAAATGAATCAGGATCCAGCAGTCGAAGTGCTGATTAGGGACTGCTCAACGGTAAATGTAATCAGATCCAGCTAGTCAGTGCTGATGTAGGGAATGCTCACCCAGTAAAATGTAATCAGGATCCAGCTAGTCAGTGTGATTAGGACTGCTCTACCGCTAATGTAATCAGGATTTAGAGTGTCAGTGCTGATTAGGATGCTCACCGGTAAATGTAATCAGGATCAGCTCAGTCAGTGCTGATTAGGACTGCTCACCGACAATGAATCAGGATCAGCTAGTCAGTGCTGATTAGACTGGCTCACCGTTAAATGTAATCGAGGATCCAGCTAGTCAGTGCTGATTAGGAATGCTCACCGCTAAATGTATCAGGATTAGCTAGTCAGTGGATTAGGGCTGCTCACCAGTAAGGTAATCAGGATCCAGCTAGTCAGTGCTGATTAGGACTGCTACCAGTAAATGTAATCAGGATCCAGCTAGTCAGTGAGCTGATTAGGACTGCTCACCAGTAAATGTAATCAGGATCCAGTAGTCAGTGCTGATTAGGACTGCTCATCCGCTAAATGTAATCGGATTTAGCTAGTCAGTGGTGATTAGGGTGCTCACCAGTAAATGTAATCAGGATCCAAGCTAGTCAGTGTATTCGATTGACTGCACTCACCGCTAAATGTAATCAGGATTAGCTAGTCAGTGCTGATTAGGACTGTCACAGCTAAATGTAATCAGGATCCAGCTAGTCAGTGCTGATTAGGACTGCTCACCGGTAAATGTAATCAGGATCCAGACTAGTAGTGCTTGATTAGGAATGCTTCACCGGTAAATGGTAATTAGGATCCAGCTAGTCAGTCTGATTAGGACTGCTCACCGGTAAATGAATAGGATAACCTATATACACACCATATAACCTACAATAACGGAATCAAATGGTTTCCCTCTCCTACCTCACTTCCTGATATATCCCTTCTAGCTAAAATCAGCAATGCCCCCATAGCAACATTAAGATGCCCCCACCACCCACCTAAAAAACAGTCTGTAGTTAACCTACCAGGTTCTGGTTGGTACAGGGATACTATATAATATTGAGAATTACTGATAATAATACATATACTGTAGTTCTGGTTGGTACAGTGATACTATATAATATTGAGAATTACTGGTATTACAGTAATACATATACTGTAGTTCTGGTTGGTACAGGGATACTATATAATATTGAGAATTACCGGTATTAAGACTTATACTGTAGTTCTGGTTGGTACAGGGATACTATATAATATTGAGAATTACTGGTATTAATACATATACTGTAGTTCTTGTTGGTACAGGGATACTATATAATATTGAGAATTATTGATATTAATACATATACAGTAGCTTTGGTTGGTACGGGGATACTATATAATATTGGGAATTACTGGTATTAATACATATACTGTAGTTCTGGTTGGTACAGGGATACTATATACATACATATACTGTAGTTCTGTTTGGTACGGGGATACTATAAATATTGAGAATTACTGATATTAATACATATACTGTAGTTCTGGTTGTACGGGGATACTATATAATATTGAGAATTACTGTATTAATACATATACTGTAGTTCTGGTTGGTACGGGGATACTATATATTGAGAATTACTGGTATTAATACATATATTTAAAGAGTGCTTAGTGTGGCCAATACAAGCCACAAATCCAACAGGAACTAAAGTAAATGCAGGAAGACAAGCAAAACACAGTTTAGCCACCCTAAGGTTCCAGTTTTATACCTTCTCCCTAAGATCCATAGACCCTCCATAGACCACCAGGCGTCCCATTGTAGCGGGTGGGATCACTATGCAGCCTCTCCATTATTTGTAACAGTTTCTTACAAGAAATTGTCAAAAGAATTCCTGTATGCCTGAGAGAAACAACAGACCTGTCGATAGGATGGCAGAAATGGGTACCCTTAAATCAGGGACGATAATGTGTGGATTGGGTATTTCTAGTTTATATACATCTATCCCAATGAAGAGGCCTATGCAGTATCGAAAGAGTGTTGTTAGATACAGCATTGGGCCACAAACAGATATATTTTTTATTAGATTGTCTTAATTGGTTTGGGAAAAAAAAAATTCAGGTTCAATGGCGAATACTATTGGCGAGGCAAGGCACCTCGATGGGTGCAGCAGTGGCTCCGTCATATGCCAATATTTTTCGTGAATGAACAGAAAAGGCACTATTCCTGAACAATCCCAAATATAAAATCACATTAAAGGGTATTTCGTTTTATTACGATATTTTAATCTTTTGGAAGGAGAAGAATTCCTGCTGCATAAAGATTGAGGAAGCAAATATTGCCCATAAGACAATAAATTTTTATGAGATATGCAAGGAGTGTATTAACTTCCTTGACTAACAATTAAAGTGAATAATGGGACTATTACTACTGAACTCTATCGGAAGCCAGTGGAGAAAAATAATATACTACTACTGGCTTCGAGTTGTCATGATAATATGGTCATTAAGGCTATACCAAAGGGCCAGTTTATCAGAGCCAAAAGAATCTCTATCTCTGACCAGTTTGGTAGTTCTGGTTGGTACGGGGATACTATATAATATTGAGAATTACTGGTATCAATAATATACTGTAGTTCTGGTTGGAACAGGGATACTATATAATATTGAGAATTACTGGTATTAATACATATACTGTAGTTCTGATCGGTACAGGGATACTATATAATATTGAGAATTACTGTTATTAATACATATACTGTAGTTCTGATCGGTACAGAGATACTATATAATATTGAGAATTACTGGTATTAATACATATACTGTAGTTCTGGTTGGTACAGGGATACTATGTAATATTGAGAATTACTGGTATTA
>CM033469.1:17574824-17598457 GCA_019447015.1 Hymenochirus boettgeri
GGGCAAATAAAATAATAAGAATAGACAAGTTAGGCCATTTACATTGGGTAAACATTAGCGCAAGGATATGATCACTTTATACAAATATAAACAGTTATACCCTACCCATAATGTCTGTATAACGGTTACATAGTAACATAGTATTGGAGGTTGTATAAAGACATACGTCCGTCTAGTCCAACCTTTATACCCTACCCATAATGTCTGTATAACAGTTACATATTAACACAGTATTGGAGGTTGTATAAAGACATACGTCCATCTAGTCCAACCTTTATACCCTACCCATAATGTCTGTATAACAGTTACATAGTAACATAGTATTGGAGGTTGTATAAAGACATACGCCCATCTAGTCCGACCTTTATACCCTACCCATATATCGGTATAACAGTTACACATAACATAGTATTGGAGGTTGTATAAGACATAACTCTCCATAGTCCAACCTTTATATCCTACCCATAATGTCTGTATACATAGTACGATATAAGGAGGTTGTATAAGACATCCATCCATTATGTCTAACCTTTATACCCTACCCATACTGACTGTCATAAACCAGCTCTAATATACATGTATTGGAGGTTTGTATAAAGACATCCATCCATCTAGTCCCCTTTATACCCTACCCATATGTCTGTATAAACAGTTACTAGTAACATAGTATTGGAGGTTGTATAAAGACATACGTCCACTAGTAGTCCAACCTTTATACCCTAACCCATATGTCTGTATAACAGTTTACATAGTAACATAGTATTGGAGTTGTTATAAAGACATACGTCTTCTATCCGACCTTATAACCCCCATATGTCTGTATAACTTCCATAGTATCATAGTATGGAGGTGGGAGTTAAGACATATGTCCCATTCTAGTCCAACCTTTAACCCTACCACCATATGTCTGTATAAAGTACATAGTAACATAGTTATGGAGGTTGTATAAAGACATACAGTCCATCTAGTCACACCTTTAATCCTACCCATAATGTCGTTAGACACAGTTACATAGTAACATAGTAATGGAGGTTGTATAAAACATCCATCCCTCTGTCCTAACCTTATACCCTACCCATAATGTCTGTATAACAGTTACATAGTAACATAGTATTGGAGGTTGTATAAAGACATACGTCCATCTGGTCCAACTTTATACCCTACCCAATAATTCTGTCTAACAGTTACATAGTAACATAGTATTGGAGGTTGTATAAAGACATACGTCCATCTAGTCAACCCTTTATATCCTACCCATAATGTCTGTATAACATAGAAAAGAGGGTTGTATAAAGACATCCATCCATCTAGTCAAACCTTTATACCCTACCCTAATGTCTGTCTAACAGTTACATATAAACATAGTACGGAGGTTGTATAAAGACATATGTCCATCTAGTCCAACCTTTATACCCTACCCATATGTCTGTATACAGTTACATAGTACATAGTATTGGAGGTTGTATAAAGACATACGTCCATCTAGTCCCAACTTTTATACCCTACCCCAAATGTCTGTATAACAGTTACATAGATCATAGTATTGGAGGTTGTATAAAGACAGATGTCTATCTAGTCCACACCTTTATACCCCTACCCATAATATTGGCTGTATAACAGTTACATATAACAACATAGTATTGGAGGTTGATAAAAGACACATACATCCATCTAGTCACCAACAACTTTAATCCTACCCATAATGTCTGTATAAACCAGTTACATAGTAACATAGTAATGGAGGTTGTTAAAGACATCCATCCATCTAGTCTACATTTACCCTACCCATAATGTCTGTATAACAGTTACATAGTAACATAGATTGGAGTTGTATAAAGACAACTCCATCTTGTCAACCTTTATACCCTACCCATAATGTCTGTCTAACAGTTACATATACATAGTATCGAGAGTTGTATAAAGACATACGTCCATAGTCCAACCTTTTATCCCTCACCCATAATGTCTGTATAAACATAGTAACGGAGAGGTTGTATAAAGATAGACTCATCTAGTCTAACCTTTTTCCCTACCCATAATGTCTGTCTAAACATTACAAAACATAGTTTCGGAGGTTGTTAAAAGACATACTCTAATCTAGTCGAACCTTATACCCCACCCATAATGTCTGTATAACAGTTACATAGTACAAGTATTGGAGGTGGTTATAAAGACTATGCCATCTAGTCCAACCTTATACCCTACCCCATAATTTCTGTATAACAGTTACAATAGTACATAGTATTGGAGGGTTGTATAAAGAACATACATCCATCTAGTCCAACCTTTAAATCCAACCCATAATGTCTGTATAACAGTTACATAGTAACATAGTAATGGAGGTTTGTATAAGACATCCAGTCCATCTAGTCAACCTTTATACCCTACCCAATGTCTGTATAACAGTTAAATAGTAACATAGTATTGGAAGGTTGTATAAAGACATACGTCCATCTTGTCCAACCTTAATCCTACCAAACTGCTTGTCTTAACAGTTACTAGTTAACATAGTATTGAGGTTGTATATAAAGGACATAGTCCCCATCTAGTCCACCTTTTATATACTAACCTAACCATAATGTCTGTATAAACATAGTAACGGAGGTTGTATAAAGACATCCATCCATCTGTTCTAACCTTTATACCTAACCCATAATGTCTGTCTAACAGTTACATATAAAATTAGTTTGGAGGTTGTATAAAGACATATGTCATCTAGTCCAACCTTATACCCTACCGACAATGTCTGTATACACAGTTACATCCACTAGCAACATAGCATTGGAGGTTGTATAAAGACATTACGTCATCTAGTCCAACCTTTAATACCCTACCCATAATAGTCTGTTATAACAGTATAATAGTAACATAGTATTGGAGGTTGTATAAAGACATACGGCCCCATCTAGTCCTGCAACCTGTTTATACCCATAATGTCTAACTAGCTTACATAGTATTGGAGGTTGAATAGTGACCGTAAATAGAAATCTAGTCCAACACATTGTACAATTTTAGAATTTATACAATATTGGGATTTTACTTGTTATTGTTTTTTATATTAAAGGCGATTTTAACTTGCCTTGCTAGCTTTGCCTCTGTTCCTTTTGGGCTTGGAATGTTTTTTTGTGCACTAGTGGAGCGTCAGCTGTTTAGAAGGAAATACATGTCAGGCCCTTTGTGTTCCGCAGGGGCAGAAAGATAAAAAAACAAGCACTCATTTCTTATTATGGAACATTAAAGGATATGGGGCATATTTATAAACGATTGTTCTTTTCACCCTTGCTGCTTGTGATCTTAGTAAAACCGGAATTGCCGATGGTATTACAGCCAAATGCAGTATAAAGTCGTCTAAACACCCCGAAACCCTTTTTACCATTAGGAAACACTCCACAATGTAACTGGCACACTTCTGGGGATTTTTGCCAACTCACACTTACCATTTTAAATGGTCAAACTTAAAGCAGGGAACACACTTATTGGCTTTATAAATACGAGAACCATATGACAGCTCTACGTGACATCACGAGCTTAAAAGTAAAGTATGGCAAAGGAAGGAAATGTCTGCTTATAGTCAATGAACCTTTATAAATCTGCCCCTATGAAGTCTTTAGATGGCCCAGATCGCTTACGTGTTGACCTTAAAATGTCAATGTATCAACTAGTGCAGCATAAGGGGGGGAAATAAAAAACTTTATCACACAATATGTTAATATATATGTATTTTATTATTCCAATAAAACAAGATTACATTCATTGGAATTGAAGAGATCCCTATTCAAGCTAATAAAACCCGATTGCCTTTGGCAGACATGATCGAATTATTTTAATCTATCGAGCAAAGTGCTATTTATACACAATATAAATGCAGTACAGGTATAAAACCAGAACCACATGTGACGGTAATTGTACAGTATATTCTATATAGAATGTTGGAAGGACTATTGGGAAGTGATATTGACAGTGCAAAATCATACAAATGTACATAATCCTCCCATGTAGGAATTTTAAGCCTCTTTTTATTTTCAAACTCCAGAGGCATATCTATTAACCTCAGATACCATGTTTTAAGAAGGAATGGACGCCTGTGGTCGTACATTTATGGCTATGTGGGCCATCCAATTCCATGTGGTATTTAGAGTACCACAATGATATCTTATGGGCGAATATATAAGAATGATTGTGATTGATCGTAAATGTACAATGTATTGTGTGCCCATTAAAAGGACAACCGCCTGTAACGTAGCTTTAATGGCTGGTCTTTACCGTTTGAAATAATCCTGCGGTATCATACCTTTCTGATATGTCCCAGCAGGGGTGCCCCTTCCATTAAGCAAACTGAACTATTTGCTCAGGGCGCGCTCTGCAGAACACTTTAAAGGCGGCAGTTATTAAAAAAAAAACTCCTCTGCAATACTGCATTCAGCCCAGTCAGTGTTGATCAGCACACCTACACCACCTCCACAAGCCACGCCTATGTTCCCTAATGAAGCCATGATCACGTTCCGCACCCTGTCTGCCGACAGGGCAACATTTAATCGTTGTTTCAGGTGTCAAAAACCATAGGAACACCCCTGTGTCCAGAGACCTCTATCAAAACCCAGACTGGACTAAATTGGGAATCATCCCACCATTAATGATTCCCAGTAACACCAGCACACCGTCTTAGTTGTACCCTGAAACGATAAGTAAAGAGCATTCTCTTGCTGGTTTATTACCGCCGTGTAGGCAAGGAACCATCATTCAATGCGCTAATTCAACCCTCCTGTGCCTGTCACATAGAGACATATTTATAATCTGCGGTTTTGTCTTCTTTGTTTCATACAATAATATGTGGTTGCAAATTACAATACAACTGGAATGTATGGGCAATCGTAGAATTGCGTTCCCTTATAAAAACGGCAGATCCCTCTGACAATGATACACATAAGAATGACACACAACATCACATACGTGTCCTCTCTCCACCCACTACAAACACCTTTTTTATTGGAAAGCCCCAGTGTCCTGGAATGGGTGGAGCTTAGGTCATCCAAGAATTGTCAGTATAAAGAGACACAGCGGATAATCTTATATACAAATAAACCTTATATGGGAGGGAAATAAATCTTTGTATTTAACACACCCTAAAGATCTTATGGCAAATATTTATCTAGTAAAATGCAATGTGAGGTTTATAATCGGCAGGACAGTGTGAGGGGTTCCCTTCCAGATCTAGTCAAGAGATTGGGAAGAGATCTCTGTAACTGCACCTTGGATAGGCCAGAACTTAACGCAGCTCTATAAGGTTCCCTGTGAACCAGACACCATTGGGTACCTGAGATTCTGGCCCTTCCTGGGGTTCACTTCCTCCAGAGTTTTGGTTCTCAGCCGTGTAGGCCACATTGACCATATGTGATACATGATTTATTTCATATTAATCTTAAGGAAAACCCCTCTATCTGGTCGCTATCCCTCCCCATGACTAGATCCCCCAACATAGACACATTCCAATACTGGCATTGTCCGGGTCTGGTTCTTCACTTCCATTTGGATATTCCCGTTAGGCGCATTTTTGATGTCAGTAATGGTTCTTCCAGAAGAAGAGGAGGTATAAGTTACCATCTGACGGACCTCCCATGGTCGTTTGTTCACAGTAACATAGTATTGGAGGTTGTATAAAGACATACATCCATCTAGTCCAACCTTTATATCCTACCCATAATGCCTGTCTAACAGTTGTATAAAGACATACATCCATCTAGTCTAACCTTTATACCCTACCCATAATGTCTGTATAACAGTTACATAGTAACATAGTATTGGAGGTTGTATAAAGACATACGTCCATCTAGTCCAACCTTTATACCCTACCCATAATGTCTGGACTAGATGGATGTATGTCTTTATACCCTACCCATAATGTCTGTATAACAGTTACATAGTAACATAGTATTGGAGGTTGTATAAAGACATACGTCTATCTAGTCCGACCTTTATACCCCACCCATAATGTCTGTATAACAGTTACATAGTATCATAGTATTGGAGGTTGTATAAAGACATATGTCCATCTAGTCCAACCTAGTCCAACCTTTATACCCTACCCATAATGTCTGTATAACAGTTACAAGGTAACATAGTATTGGAGGTTGTATAAAGACATATGTCCATCTAGTCCAACCTTTATGCCCTACCCATAATGTCTGTATAACACCCACCACATAAGGCTGTATAACAGTTACATAGTAAACATAGTATTGGAGGTTGTATAAAGACATACGTCTATCTAGTCCACCTTTATACCCTACCCATAATGTCTGTATAACAGTTACATAGTAACATAGTATTGGAGGTTGTATAAAGACATAGTCCATACTAGTCCAACCTTTATCCCTACCCATAATGTCTGTATAACAGTTACATAGTAACATAGTATTGGAGGTTGTATAAAGACATTACTCCATCTAGTCCAACCTTTAAATACCTACCATAATGTCGTATAAACAGTTACATAGTACATAGTATGGAGGTTTGTATAAAGCATACCATCTAGTCTAACCTTATACCCTACCCATAATGTCTGTTATAACAGTTACATAGTAACATAGTATTGGAGGTGTATAAGACATACGTCCATCTTAGTCCAACCTTTATACCTACCCATAATGTCTGTTAACATCATGTACAAGTAGAGTATGGGGTGTATAAAGACTACGTCCATCAGTGTCCAACCTTTATACCCTACCCATAATGTCTGTCTATAACATAGAGTAGGAGTTGTATAAAGCATCCTCCATCTAGTCCACCTTTATACCCACCCATAATGTTGTTAAACAGTTACATTAAACATAGTATTGGAGGTTGTATAAAGACATATGTCCATCTAGTCCAACCTTTATACCCTACCCATAATGTCTGTATAACAGTTACATAGTAACATAGTATTGGAGGTTGTATAAAGACATACATCCATCTAGTCCAACCTTTAAATCCTACCCATAATGTCTGTATAACAGTTACATAGTAACATAGTAATGGAGGTTGTATAAAGACATCCATCCATCTAGTCTAACCTTTATACCCTACCCATAATGTCTGTCTAACAGTTACATAAAACATAGTATTGGAGGTTGTATAAAGACATATGTCCATCTAGTCCAACCTTTATACCCTACCCATAATGTCTGTATAACAGTTACATAGTAACATAGTATTGGAGGTTGTATAAAGACATACGTCCATCTTGTCCAACCTTTATACCCTACCCATAATGTCTGTCTAACAGTTACATAGTAACATAGTATTGGAGGTTGTATAAAGACATACGTCCATCTAGTCCAACCTTTTTATCCTACCCATAATGTCTGTATAACATAGTAACGGAGGTTGTATAAAGACATCCATCCATCTAGTCTAACCTTTATACCCTACCCATAATGTCTGTCTAACAGTTACATAAAACATAGTATTGGAGGTTGTATAAAGACATATGTCCATCTAGTCCAACCTTTATACCCTACCCATAATGTCTGTATAACAGTTACATAGTAACATAGTATTGGAGGTTGTATAAAGACGTATGGTTCATCTATTCCAACCTTATCCCTACCAATTATTCTGTATAACAGTTACATAGACCCTAGTATTGGAGGTTGTAATAAAGACAGACGCTATGTGTGATGGTCGTCGAGAGCCGAGACTCTCCACCCCCCAGACAGCGGTGCCTCGTCCGCGGGGGCGGAGGGACAGGATCCCTTGGGGGCGGGAGCGCGTTAGTCGCCTACAGGGATCTCGACCCGCAGCGGCCATATCCGTCACCATAAAGTAGTCCAAACTTTAGACCTACCCTAGTTGTATAACAGTTACTAGTAGCGACGTATTGGAGGGGGGTCATCACACAACATATGTCCATATATCCCACACACCTTCGGGTGACCACATAGATACCATTAGGAGTGGGGTCTGTATACAGGTTACATAGTAAGAGAGTATTGGAGTGCTCGAAATAACGACATACAGAGATCGAGTCCGAACTTTCTACCCGCAATCCCCGTCACTCTCGGTGGCACGTGTGCGTTGTACAGTGTAGTATGTGGAGGGTATATAACTACATACACATACATAGTCCATCGATATCCAACCTTTATACCCTCATACCCTATTACAGCTGGTTACATTCTCCGTCACTAGTATTGGGGAGGGATGGATATAAAGACTACATAATTATAGTCCACCGTTGTCCTAATCCACCCAGAAGGGTCTGCTCTGGGGCGTACCTAGTATGGAGGTTGTAGAGACAATCATCACATCTAGTACTTGGACTACTATACGACACCGAAAAAGAATATACGGGGGGAATAATTAATAGGAAATAGTATTGGGAGTTGTCATAAAAGACATCCATCCCTATAGTCTTAACATTTGAAGACCCTACACCCATAATGTCTGATGTCATACAGTTATCATGTACATAGTATGGGACCAGGGGGGGGGGGGTATTGGAGCGTTGTATAAAAGCCACACATAGCTACCGTCCATCTAGTACCAACCTTTATAACACTGTGCGAATAGATCATGGATAACAGTTACTATAACAGGTGGGCTAGGTTTGTTATAGCGTGGAGAGCTGACTGGGTCGGTGGGCTCCGACCTGTTATTCTGTGTACTGTCCCGATGTCGATAAGTTCACTAGTATCTGCGGATAAATTGTACAGACTATATCAGTGGACAGGGCCGCCATCGAGTCCAGGGGGGGTCGTGGAGGATAGTCCCTCCCATCAATTCATGTGTAGTAACAGTTACATCGTACATAATGTTTTTAGGTGTATAAGACATACATCCATCTAGTCACCTTTAATCCCTACCGCCTCGTAGTACATGTTGACACATATTCACAATAAAAGTGGGCGGCGTAAATGGAGGTTGGTTAAACACTATCCATCTGTACTAACCTTTATACCCTACCCATAATGTCGTAGAACAGTTCTGTGTCGATGTAACTAATTGGAGGTGTATAAAGACATCGGGTGCGGACAATAACTTGTCACACACACACCTATGACATGCCTCACTAAGCTCTGTCTAGCAGTTAGGTCATAGTATGGTGAGTACACCCAAGCGGACTTGGCCCCTCTAGTCCGTGCGTGGGTTATCCTACCCGTGTGGTTTTGTGGTGAACATGTGACAGGTGTATAAGACGGCCATACCATCGTCCTGATCCCGAACCCGACCCTAGCTGGCTCACAGGGACTAAAACATGAGGTGTGGTGTGTGTCTGGATGGGGGCATGTGCCATGCTGGTGTGCGTACACTTGGTACAGCCCCCAGGAAACAACAAACGCCCCGAACCCAACCAAGCACCACCCCACATGCCACTAAGTACGCTTAATAACCTTCTAGGAACAGAGGAGTGGAGGTTGGAGAGACAATACCCGCTAAGCCCAACCCTTGATACCCTACCCAGAATGCTGTCTAGAACAGTACATATCACATAGGAGTGAGTTTGGAGGTTGTAAAGACAGAGTCCATCTAGTCCAACCTTTAATACCCTACCCATAATGTCTGTTATAACAGTACTAACATAGTAGGGTTGTTAAGACATCATCCATCTAGTCCAACCTTTAAATCCTACCCATAATGTCTGTATAACAGTTAACTATATAACATAGTAATGGAGGTTGTATAAAAGACATCCATCCATCTAGTCTAACCTTTACCCTACCCATATGTCTGTATAACAGTTACTATAACATAGTATTGGAGGTTGTATAAAGACATCTTCCATCTAGTCCAACCTTTATACCTACCCATAATGTCTGTTACAGTTCATAGTAACATAGTATTGGAGGTTGTATAAAGACATACGTCCATCTAGTCCAACTTTTATATCCTACCCATAAAGTCTGTAAACATAGTACACGGAGGTTGTATAAGACATCATCCATCTGTCAACCTTTATCCCTACCCTAATGCTGTCAACATACATAACATATATTGGAGGTTGTATAAAGACATACGTCCATCTAGTCCACCTTTATACCCCTACCCATAATGTCTGTATAACATTACATAGTACATATATTGGAGGTTGTATAAAGACATATGTCCATCTATGTCCACCTTTATACCCTACCCCATAATGTCTGTATAACAGTTACATAGTAACATAGTATTGGAGGTTGTATAAAGACTAAGTCCATCTAGTCAACCTTTAATCCTACCCCATAATGTCTGTATAACGTTAATATGTACACTAGTAATTGGAGGTTGTAAAAACATCCATCCATCTAGTCAATACCTTTATACCCTACCCATAATGTCTGTATAACAGTTACATAGTAAACTGATTGGAGGTGTATAAAGACAAATCGTCCATCTTGTCCAACCTTTATACCCTAACCCATAATGTCTGTCCCTAACAGTTTTACAATAGTACATAGTAATAGTATTGGAGGTTGTATAAAGACATACGTCCATCTAGTCGAACCTTTATCCTACCCATAATGTCTGTATACACATTAGGTCATAGTAGGAGGTGTATAAAGACATCCATCCATCTAGTCTAACCTTTATACCCTACCCATAATGTTGTCTTATAACAGTTACATGAAAACTAGTATGTGGAGGTTGTATAAGACATAGTCCATCTAGTCCAACCTTTATACCCTACCCATAAGTCTGTTAACAGTTACATAGTAACATAGTATTGGAGGTTGTATAAAGACATAAGTCATCTAGTCCAACCTTATACCCTACCCATAAGTCCTTACAACATTTACACTAGTAACATAGTATTGGAGGTTGTATAAAGACATACGTCCATCTAGTCCAACCTTTATACCCATAATGTCTAACAGTTACATAGTATTGGAGGTTGAATAGAGACGTAAATAAATCTAGTCCAACCATTTTACAATTTTAGAATTTATACATATTGGGATTTTACCTTTGTATTGTGATCTTTTTATATTAAAGGGCGATTTTACTTGCTTGCTAGCTTTGCCTCTGTTCCTTTTGGGCTTGGAATGTTTTTGTGCACTAGTGGAGCGTCAAGCTGTTTAGAAGGAAATACATGTCAGGCCCTTTGTGTTTCCGCAGGGGCAGTAAAGATATAAAAAAACAAGCACTCATTTCTTATTATGGAACATTAAAGGCTATGGGGCATATTTATAAACGATTGTTCTTTTCACCCTTGCTGCTTGTGATCTTAGTAAAACCGGAATTGCCGATGGTATTACAGCAAATGCAGTAGAAAGTCTAACACCCCCTAAACCCTTTTTACCATTAGGAAACACTCCACAATGTACTGGCACCTTCTGGGGATTTTTTGCCAACTCACACTTACCAATTTTAAATGGTCAAACTTAACGCAGGAACACACTTATTGGCGCTTTATAAATACGAGAACCATATGACAGCTCTACGTGACATCACGAGCTTTAAAAGTAAAGTATGGCGGAAATGTCTGCTTATAGTCAATGAACCTTTATAAATCTGCCCCTATGAAGTCTTTAGATGGCCCAGATCGCTACGTGTTGACCTTAAAATGTCAATGTATCAACTAGTGCAGCATAAGGGGGAAATAAAAAACTTTATCACACAATATGTTAAATATATATGTATTTTATTATTCCAAATAAACAAGATTACATTCATTTTGGAATTGAAGAGATCCCTATTCAAGCTAATAAAACCCGATTGCCTTTGGCAGACATGATACAATTATTTTATCTATCAGAGCAAAGTGCTATTTATACACAATATAAATGCAGTACAGGTATAAAACCAGAACACATGTGACGGTAATTGTACAGTATATTCTATATAGAATGTTGGAAGGACTATTGGGAAGTATTGACATGTGCAAAATCATACAAATGTACATAATCCTCCATGTAGGAATTTTAAGCCTCTGTTTTATTTTCAAACCCAGAGGCATATCTATTAACCTCAGATACCATGTTTAAGCGAAGATGGACGCCTGTGGTCGTACATTTATGGCTATGTGGCCATCCAATTCCATGTGGTATTAGAGTACCACAATGATATCTTATGGGCGAATATATAAGAATGATTGTGATTGATCGTAAATGTACAATGTATTGTGTGCCCATAAAAGGACAACCGCCTGTAACGTAGCTTTATGGCTGGTCTTTACCGTTTGAAATAATCCTGCGGTATCATACCTTTCTGATATGTCCCAGCAGGGGTGCCCCTTCCATTAAGCAAACTGAACTATTTGCTCAGGGCGCGCTCCTGCAGAACACTTTAAAGGCGGCAGTTAAAAAAAAAACTCCTTCCTGCAATACTGCATTTCAGCACCAGTCAGTGTTGATCAGCACACCATACCCACCTCCACAAGCCACGCCTATGTTCCCTAATGAAGCCATGATCACGTGCCGCACCCTGTCTGCCGACAGGCAACATTTAATAGTTGTTTCAGGTGTCAAAAACCATAGGAACACCCCTGTGTCCCAGAGACCTCTATCAAAAAACCCAGACTGGACTAAAAATTGGGAATCCATCCCACCATTAATGATTCCCAGTAACACCAGCACAACGTTTAGTTGTAACCAAACAGGTAAAGCATTCTCTTGCTGGTTTTACCGCCTGTAGGCAAGGAACCATCATTCAATGCGCTAATTCAACCCTTGTTACCTGTCACTATGAGACATATTTATTAATCTGCGGTTTTGTCTTCTTTGTTCATACAATAATATGTGGTTGCAAAATACAATACAACTGGAATGTATGGGCAATCGTAGAATTTGCGTTCCCTTATAAATACGGCAGATCCCTCTGACAATGATACACATAAGAATGACACACAACATCACATACTGTGTCCTCTCTCCACCCAACTACAAACACCTTTTTTATTGGAAAGCCCCAGTGTCCTGGAATGGGTGGAGCTTAGGTCATCCAAGAATTGTCAGTATAAAGAGACACAGCGATAATCTGTATATACAAATAAACCTTATATGGGAGGGAAATAAATGCTTTGTATTTAACACACCCTAAAGATCTTATGGCTAAATATTTATCTAGTAAAATGCAATGTGAGGTTTATAATGCAGACAGTGTGAGGGGTTCCCTTCCAGATCTAGTCAAGAGATTGGGAAGAGATCTCTGTAACTGCACCTTGGATAGGCCAGAACTTAACGCAGCTCTATAAGGTTCCCTGTGAACCAGACACCCATTGGGTACCTGAGATTCTGGCCCTTCCTGGGGTTCACTTCCTCCAGAGTTTTGGCTTCCAGCCTGTGTAGGCCACATTGACCATATGTGATACATGATTTATTTCATATTAATCTTAAGGAAAACCCCTCTATCTGTCTGCTATCCCTCCCCATGACTAGATCCCCCCACTAGACAATCAATACTGGCATTGTCCGGGTCTGGTCTTCTACTTCCATCTTGGGATCCAGTTGTGCCCTTGTCTAGTAATGGTTCTTCCAAGGTAAGTTCACCCATCAAGAGTAGTAGTAAGCAGTGGAGTTAGAGAGTAAGGGTATCACACCCTAATATATAACACAGGAACTGCTCCGTGTCTACTACTATCCTTATACACAGTGAGGTATCACACCCCTTATATAATACGACGGGAACTGCTCGTGTCTCTACTATCCTTATATTACACAGTGAGGTATCACACCACCTCTTATAATACAGACAGGGAACTGCTCCGTGTCTACTACTATCCATTATATTACACAGTGAGGGTATCACACCCCTTATAATACAACAGGGAAATGCTCCTGTGTACTACTATCCTTATATTACCAGGAGGGTATCACACCCCTTATATAATCAGAACAGGGGGGAACTGCTCCGTGTCTACTACTATCCTTATATTACACGTGAGGGTATCACACCCCTTGATATAAAAGACAGGACTGCTCGCGTCTACTACTATCCTATATTACACAGTAGGGTATTCACACCCCTTATTAATACAGGCAGGGAACTGCTCCGTGTCTACTATATCCTATATACACAGTGAGGTATCACACCCTTATATAATACAGCAGGAACGTCCGTGTCTACTACTATCTTAGATTACACATGAGGTGTATCACACCCCTTATATAATACAGACAGCGGAACTGCTCGTGTCTACTACATACCTTATATTACACAGTGAGGGTATCACCCCCTTATATAAACAGACATGGAACTGTCGTGTCTACTACTATCCTATATTTACACAGGAGGTATCACACCCTTATATAATACAGACAGGGAACTGCTCCGTGTCTACTACTCTCATTATATTACACAGTGAGGGGTATCACACCCATTATATATACAGACAGGGAAGATCGTGTCTAACTACTATCATTATATTACACAGTGAGGGTATCCACACCCTTAAAATACAGACAGGAACTGCTCCGGTTCTACTACTATCCTATATTACACAGTGAGGGATTCAACCCCTTATATACTTACAGACAGGAACTGCCTTCCGTGTCGTACTCTCCATTAATACACAGTGAGGGTATCCACCCCTTAATAATACAGACAGGGAAACTGCTCCGTGTTACTACTCATCCTTATTAGCACAGTGAGGGTATCACACCCCTTATATAATACAGACAGGGAACTGCTTCGTGTCTACTTACTATCATTATATTACACAGTGAGGGTTCACACCCCTTATATAATACAGCAGGGAAATGCTCCGTGTCTAATACTTCTTATATTACACAGTGAGGGTATCGCACCCCTTATTATAATACAGCGAGGAACTGCTCCGTGTCTACTACTATCCTTATATTACACAGTGAGGGTACACCCCCTTAATAAGACAGACAGGGAACTGCTCCGGTTCTATGACATCCTTATATACACGCTGAGGGTATCGCACCCCCTATATATACGAGACAGGGAACTGCTCCGGTCTGCTACTATCCTTATATTACCAGTGGAGGGTATCGCACCCCTTATATACAGACAGGGAACTGCTCCGTGTTCTGTCTAACTATCCTTATATTACACAGTGAGGGATCGCACACCCCTTATTAATACAGACAGGGAACTGCTCCGGTCATACTATCTTATTTACACACAGTGAGGTAATCGACACCCCTATATAACAGACAGGAACTGCTCCGTGTCTACTCCTATCCTTATATTACACCTGGAGGGTACACAGCCCCTTATATCACCGACAGGAAATGCTCCGTAGTCTCAACTACATCCTTACTATTACACAAGTGAGGCTACCACCCTATATAAACAGACACGGGAACTGCTCGTGTCTACTACATCCTTATATTACACAGTGAGGGTATCGACCCTCTATGATAATTACAGACAGGGAAACATGCTCCGTGTCTCACTACTCTATATTTACACTGAGGGATTACACCCCTAATAACAGACAGGGACTGCTCCGATGTCTACTACTATCCTATATTACACAGTAAGGGTATCACACCCTTATATAATACAGCAGGAACTCGCTCCGTGTCTACTACTACCTTATATTCACATGAGGGTATATCACACCCCTTATATACACACACGGGAAATGCTCCGTGTCTACTATCTACCTTATATTACACAGTGAGGTTATCCACACCCCTTATATTATAAGACAGGGAACTGCTCCGTGTCTACTTACTATCCTTATATTTACACAGTGAGGGTATCACACCCCTTATACTAATACAGACGGGAACTGCTCCGTGTCTATACTATCCTATATTACACAGTGAGGGTAACACACCCTTCATATATACAGAAGGGAACTGCCTCCGGTCGTCTACTACTATCCTTATATTACACGTGAGGGTATCACACCCCTTATATAAATACAGACAGGGAACTGCTCCTGTCGACTATACTATCTTATATGTACCAGTGAGGGTATACACACCCCTTATCTATACAGACAGGGAACTGCTCCGTGTTACCTAATCTAATTATATACACAGTGAGGGTATCACACCCTTATTAATCAGACAGGGAAAACTGCTCCGTGTCTACTACTATCCTTATATTACAGTGAGGGTTTATCACACCCCTTATAAATACAGACAAGGACTGCTCCGTGTCTACTACTCTCCTTAATATTACACAGTGAGGGTATCACACCCTTATATAATACAGAACAGGGAACTGCTCCGGTCTATACATCCTTATATACACAGTGGGGTATCACACCCCTTATATAAACAGACAGGGAACTGCTCCGTGTCGACTACTATCCTTATATTACACAGGTGAGGTGTTATCACACCCCTTATATAATACAGACGGGAACGCTCGTGTCTAATACATCCTTATATTACACAGTGAGGTATACACCCCTTAATAAACAGACAGGGAACTGCTCCGTGTCCTACTACTATCTATATTACACAGTGAGGTATCCACCCCTTATATAATACAGACGGAACTGGCTCCGTGTCTACTATATCCTTATATTACACAGTGAGGGTATCACACCCTTATATAATCCCCGACAGGGGAACTGCTCTGTGTTTACTACTATCCGTTATATTACACAGTGAGGGTATCACACCCTATCTAATAAAGACAGGAATGCTCCGTGTCTACTACTATCCTTATATTACACAGTGAGGGTATCACACCCCTTATATATACAGACAGGGACTGCTCGTGTCTACTACTCTCCTTATATTACACAGTGAGGGTATCACACCCCTTATATAACTACAGACAGGGAAACTGCTCCGTGTCTACTACTATCTTATATACACAGTGAGGGTATCACACCCCTTATAAACACAGACAGGGAAAACTGCTCCGTGTCTACTACTATCCTTATATTAACAGTGAGGGTATCACACCCCTTATATAATACAGACAGGGAACTGCTCCGGTCTACTACTATCCTATATTACACAGTGAGGTATCACACCCCTTATATATACAGACAGGGAACTGCTCGGTCAATACTATCCTTATTACACAGTGAGGGTATCACAACCCCTTATAATACAGAAGGGAAACTGCTCCGTGTCTACTACTATCTTATATACACAGTGAGGTATCACACCCCTTATATAATACAGACAGGGAACTGCTCTGTGTCTAATACTATCCTTATATTACACAGTGAGGGTATCACACCCTATATAATACAGATAGGGAATGCCGTGTCTATCATACTATCCTATATACACAGTGGAGGGTATCGCACCCCTATATATACAGAAGGGAACTGCTGCCGTGTCTACTACTATCCTTATATTACACAGGTGAGGGTATCACACCCCTTATATAATCAGACAGGGAACTGCTCCGTGTACTACTACCTATCTTATACACAGTGGGGTAGTAACACCCCTATATAGATACAGACAGGAACTGCTCCGTGGTCTACTACTATCCGTTATATTAACAGTGGGGTATCACACCCCTATATAATACAGACAGGGAATCGGCTCCGTGTCTACTACTATCCATTATATTACACAGTTGAGGGTATCACACCCTATATAATACAGAAGGGAACGTGCTCGTGTCTACTACATATCCTTATATTACACAGTGAGGTATCGCACCCCTTATATAATACAGAAGGGAAACTGCTCCGTTCTACTACTATCCATATTACACGTGAGGGTATCGCACCACCTTAATAATACACTAGGGAACTGCTCCGGGTCTACTACTATCACTTTTACACAGTGAGGGTATCACACCCCTTATATAATACAAAGGGAAACTGCTCGTGTATACTACTACTTATTACACAGTGAGGGTATCACCACCCCTTATATAACACGACAGGAACTGCTCCGTGTCTACTACTATCTTATATACACAGTGAGGGTATCCACCCCTTATATATACAGACAGGGAATGCTCCGTGTCTACTACTATCCTTATATTACACAGTGAGGTTATCACACCCTTATTAATTACAGACAGGGAACGCTCGTGTCTACTCCTATCCTTATTTCCACAGTGAGGTATCAGCCCCTTATATAATACATATAGGGAACTGTCCGTGTCTACATACATCCTTATATTACACAGTGAGGGTATCACACCCCTTATATAATACAGACGGAACTGCTCCGTGTCTACTACTATCCTTATATTACAGTGAGGGTATCAACCCTATATAATACACTAGGGAACTGCTCCGTGTCTACTACTATCCTTATATTCACACAGTGAGGGTATCACACCCCTTATATAATACAGACAGGGAACTGCTCCGTGTCTACTCTATCCTTATATTACACAGTGAGGGTATCACACCCCTTATATAATACAGACAGGGAACTGCTCCGTGTCTACTACTATCCTTATATACACAGTGAGGTTATCCATCCCTTATATAATACAGCAGGGAACTGCTCCGTGTCTACTATATCCTTATATTACCACAGTGGAGGTACAGACCCCTTATATAATACATATAGGGGAACTGCTCCGTGTCTACGTACTATCCTTATATTACACAGTGAGGGTATCAGCACCCCTTATAATACACAGACGGGAACTGCTCCGTCGTCTACTAATATCCTTATATTACACAGGTGAGGGTATCACACCCCCTATATAATACGACAGGGAACTGCTCGTGTCTACTACTATCTTATATTACACAGTGAGGTATCCACATCCCTATAAATACAGACAGGGAACTGCTCCGTTCTACTACTATCCTTATATTACACAGTGAGGTTATCGCACCCCTTATATAATACAGGCAGGAACTGCTCCGGTCTACTACTATCCTATATTACACAGTGAGGGTATCGCACCCCTTATATAACACAGAAGGAACTGCTCCGTGTCTACTACTATCCTTATATTACACAGTGAGGGTATCACACCCCTTATAAATACAGACAGGGAACTGCTCCGTGTCTTACTATCCTTATATTACACAGTGAGGGTATCGCACCCCTTATAAACACGACAGGAACTGCTCCGTGTCTATACTATCTTATATACACAGTGAGGGTATCCACCCCTATATAAACAGACGGGAACTGCTCCGTGTCTACTACTATCCTTATATTACACAGTGAGGGTATCCACCCCTATATAATAAGACAGGGAACTGCTCCGTGTCTACTACTATCATTATACACAGTGAGGTTATCACAACCCCCTTCTATTAATCACATCCGACACGAGGGTAAACATGCTCCGCGCTCTACTAACGATCCTTATTATTACACAGTGAGGGTATCAGACCCTTATATAATACAGATAGGGAACTGCTCCGTGTCTACTACTATCCTATATTACACAGTGAGGGTATCGCACCCCTCTAATTATAATACAAGACAGGAATGCTCGTGTCTAATACTATCCTTATATTACACAGTGAGGGTATCGCACCCCTGATATAATACAGAACAGGGAACTGCTCGTGTCTATCTAATATCCTATATTACACATGAGGGTACGCACCCCTTATATAACACAGACAGGGAACTGTCTGCGTCTACGATATCCTTATATTACACAGTGAGGTATCACACCCCGTAGATAAAGACAGGGAACTGCTCCGTGTTACTACTATCCTTATATTACTAGTGGGGTATCACACCCTTATATAACACAGACGGGGAACTGCTCCGGCGTTACTCATCCTTAATTACACAGTGAGGGTATCACACCCCTATATATCAAACAGGACGCGGAATGCTCCGTGTCTACTACTATCCATATTACAACAGTTGAGGGTATACACCCCTTATATATACAGACGGGAACTGCTCCGTGTCTACTACTATCCTTATATTCACACGTGAGGGTATCGCACCCCTTATATTAATACAGACAGGAACTGCTCGCGTTACTACTATCCTATATTGCACAGTGAGGTATCACACCCTTTATAAACAGATAGGGAACTGCTCCGTGTCTATACTATCCTATTACACAGTGAGGGTATCGCCAACCCTTATATAATACAGACAGGAACGCTCCATGTTGATTACTATCCTTATATTTACACAGTGGGGTATCACACCCCTTATATAAACAGATAGGGAACTGCTCCGTGTCTATCCTATCCTTATATTACACAGTGAGGTTACACATCCATTTATAATACAGACAGGGAACTGCTCCGTGTTCTACTACTATCTTATATCACACAGTGAGGGATCACACCCCTATATAATACAGACAGGAACTGCTCCGTGTCTACTACATCCTTATATTACACAGTGACGTTGATCATCCCTTATATAATACAGACAGGGAACTGCCGTGTCTACTACTATCCTTATTTATTACACGTAGGGTATCAGACACCCTTATTAAATACAGACAGGGCAACTGCTCCGTGTCTACTACTATCCTTATATTACACAGTGAGGGTATCACACCCTTATAAATACAGACAGGGAACTGCTCCGGTTACTACTATCCTTATTACCACAGTGAGGGTATCACACCCCTTATATAACACAGACAGGGAACTGCTCCGTGTCTACTACTATCCATTATATACACAGTGAGGGATCACACCCCTTATATAACACAGACAGGGAACTGCTCCGTGTCTATACTATCATTATATTACACAGTGAGGGTATCACACCCTATATAACACAGACAGGGAACTGCTCCGTGTTACTACTATCCTTATATTACACAGTGAGGGTATCACACCCCTATATAACACCGACAGGGAATGCTCCGTGTACTAATACTATCCTTAATTACACAGTGAGGGTTCACACCCCTTATATAATAAGACAGGGAACTGCTCCGTGTCTACAATACTATCTGTATATTACACAGTGAGGGTATCGCACCCCCTTATATAATACAGGACAGGGAGATTGAATAGAAGGGGGATTTCATGAAATAGTGTGATTTATTTTCACTATTTTGTAGATATAAAATCCCAGCCGGACAGGTGGCATTTCATTTGATGATTCCAGTTCTGATTGTGCGAAGGGAGAAAACGGTGATTTTGTGGATGTGTAGAAAAGGGGAAGATGTCACAGACAACAACCATGGAAGGTCCAGGCCAGTGGGTGTTGACACTTTACTGGAAGAACCATTACTAGACAAGGGCACAACTGGATCCCAAGATGGAAGTAGAAGACCAGACCCGGACAATGCCGAGTGATGATGTCTAGTGGGGGGATCTAGTCATGGGGAGGGATAGCAGACAGATAGAGGGGTTTTCCTTAAGATTAATTTGAAATAAATCATGTATCACATATGGTCAATGTGCCTACACAGGCTGGAAGCCAAAACATCTGGAGGAAGTGAACCCCAGGAAGGGCCAGAATCTCAGGTACCCAATGGGTGTCTGGTTCACAGGGAACCTATAGAGCTGCGTTAAGTTCTGGCCTATCCAAGGTGCAGTTACAGAGATCTCTTCCCAATCTCTGACTAGATCTGGAAGGGAACCCCTCACACTGTCTGCATTATAAACCTCACATGCATTTTACTAGATAAATATTTAGCCATAAGATCTTTAGGGTGTGTTAAATACAAAGCATTTATTTCCCCATATAAGGTTTATTTGTATATACAGATTATCGCTGTGTCCTTATATGACAATTCTTGGATGACCTAAGCCTCA
Source organism: Hymenochirus boettgeri (assembly GCA_019447015.1). Classification (NCBI taxonomy): domain Eukaryota; kingdom Metazoa; phylum Chordata; class Amphibia; order Anura; family Pipidae; genus Hymenochirus; species Hymenochirus boettgeri. Next base: position 17,596,354 of record CM033469.1, read on the forward strand.
CCCATATCCAGGACACTGGGGCTTTCCAATAAAAAGGTGTGTAGTTGGGTGGAGAGAGGACACAGATGTATGTGTGTTTGTGTGTCATTCTTATGTGTATCATGTCAGAGGGATCTGACCGTATTTATAAGGGAACGCAATTCTACGTTGCCCATACAATCCAGTTGTATTGATTTTGCAACCCACATATTATGTATGAACAAAGAAGACAAAACCGCAGATTAATAAATTGTCTCATAGTGACAGGTAACAAGGTGGCGATTAGCGCATTGAATGATGGTTCCTTGCCTACAGGCGGTGGTAAAACCAGCAAGAGAATGCTTTACCTGTTGGTTACAACTAAACGTGTGCTGGTGTACTGGGAATCATAATGGTGGGATGAGATTCCAATTTTAGTCCAGTCTGGGTTTTTGATAGAGGTCTCTGGGACACAGGGGTGTTCCTATGGTTTTGACACCTGAAAACAACTTAAATGTTGCCTGTCGGCAGACAGGGTGCGGCACGTGATATGGCTCATTAGGGAACATAGGCGTGGCTTGTGGAGGTGGGTATGGTGTGCTGATCAACACTGACTGTGCTGCTGAAATGCAGTATTGCAGGAAGGAGTTTTTTTTTTAACTGCCGCCTTTAAAGTGTTCTGCAGGAGCGCGCCCTGAGCAAATAGTCAGTTTGCTTAATGGAAGGGGCACCCTGCTGGGACATATCAGAAAGGTATGATACCGCAGGATTATTTCAAACGGTAAAGACCAGCCATAAAGCTACGTTACAGGCGGGGTTGTCCTTTATGGGCACACAATACATTGTACATTTACGATCAATCACAATCATTCTATATATTCGCCATAAGATATCATTGTGGTACTCTAATAACACATGGAATGGATGGCCACATAGCCATAAATGTCTAGACCACAGGCGTCAATCTTCGCTTAAACATGGTATCTGAGGTTATAGATATGCCTCGGGGTTGAAAATAAAAGAGGCTTAAAATCCTACATGGAGGATTAGTACATTTGTATGATTTCACATGTCAATACTTCCCAATAGTCTTCCAACATTCTATATAGAATTATACTGTACAATTACCGTCACATGTGTTCTGGTTTTATACCTGTACTGCATTTATATTGTGTATAAATAGCACTTTGCTCTGATAGATAAAATAATTGTATACAGTTCTGCCAAAGGCAATCGGGTTTTTTTAGCTTGAATAGGGATCTCTTCAATTCCAAAATGAATGAATCTTGTTATTTGGAATAATAAAATACATATATATTTAACATATTGTGATAATAAAGTTTTATTTCCCCTTATGCTGCACTAGTGTTGACATTGACTTTAAGGTCAACACGTAGCGATCTGGGCCATCTAAAGACTCATAGGGGCAGATTTATAAAGGTTCATTGAGTACTAAAGCAGACGTTTCCGCCCATACTTTACTTTACAAGCTCGTGATGTCAAGGTACGTGAGCGGATATAGGTGATCTCGTATTTATAAAGCGCAATAAGCTTTCCCCCCTCATGCATATGTGGTCCGTTCCTCCCTTGTCTTCCACCTCTGTTGATTTCCACACCCGATTTTCCTCTTGTTGGTCCTATTTTATTTTTATCTCACCCTCACTGTGTAATATAAGGATAGTAGTAGACACGGAGCAGTTCCCTATCTGTATTATATAAGGGGTGTAGTAGTAGACACGGAGCAGTTCCCTGTCTGTATTATATAAGGGGTGTAATAACCTCACTGTGTAATATAAGGATAGTAGTAGACACGGAGCAGTTCCCTGTCTGTATTATATAAGGGGTGTGATACCCTCACTGTGTAATATAAGGATAGTAGTAGACACGGAGCAGTTCCCTGTCTGTATTATATAAGGGGTGTGATACCCTCACTGTGTAATATAAGGATAGTAGTAGACACGGAGCAGTTCCCTGTCTGTATTATATAAGGGGTGTGATACCCTCACTGTGTAATATAAGGATAGTAGTAGACAGGGAGCAGTTCCCTGTCTGTATTATATAAGGGGTGCGATACCCTCACTGTGTAATATAAGGATAGAAGTAGACACGGAGCAGTTCCCTGTCTGTGTTATATAAGGGGTGTGAT